>PVLD010006405.1:0-101084 GCA_004027595.1 Dinomys branickii | reverse complement strand
GATCTTGACTATTATATGCCTGTGTGTGTTTTTCTTTGGGTTATGGATCATTGGGATTCTATATGCCTCGCTTAACTGAACTTCAGTATCTTTTACCTTGTTTGGGAAATTTTCTGCTATTATTTCATCAAATATTCCTTTTATATCGTTTGTGAGATCTCCTGCTGTTTCACACACTCCTATAATTCGAATATTGTTACGTTTTGCCTCATCTTGCAGTTGTTGAATTGACTTTTCTTGTGTCTTTGATGATATCATGAGATTCTTCCTTTCATGCTCATAAGCTGCCATGCTGTGTTCAAGTTCTGTAATTCTATCTTTGGTTTCATTTAAACAGTTTTTCATGCTTTCAGCGTTAGTTTTCAAATCCTGGCATTCTCTTTGGACCTGTTTCATTCTTGGTAATTCATTCCTAAATTGCTCTTGTAACGTTTCCATTTGTTTCCTATTTTCTTCTAGTCTTTTGTCTATATCTTCTCTATGTGCACGGAACATTTCTTCCATCATTGTTTTCAGCTCGTTTTTTGTCTAAGAAATCATTGCGGGTATGTGGCTTATTTCTGCTTTAAGCTCTTTTATGGCCTGTTGGAGCTGTTTCATTTTGGATGCAATCGTTTCATAACTTGCAGGTGTGTGATTTCCTGGTTCCCCTGTATCCTCACATTCAAAACTTGTTCTGGGTGGGGTTGAGTTTTGAGATTGTGTTTTGTTCCTCTGTCTTCCCATTTTTGGGTATCAGATTCAAAATGTGGAGCTATAAATTCCCCAGGCAGTTCAGCAGGCAAAGATCTGCTGCAGAGGCTGCTCCAATGATTCCTTCTCTTTGGGAGAATGTCCCTTAAGCTGTCTGCTGAGATTTCCACTTCTACTCCCTACCCCGAGACCTAGCTGGGGCGTATAAACAGGTCGCCACCCCAGGCGTCTTGCAGACAGGCCACTCAGGTGTTCCTCCCTGGGTGGAGCTCCTTCCCCCCTCACAAATCGCCTAGGGGCACCTAGCTAGTTCTTCCTACCTGGGAGATCCCGCAGTCCTTAAAGCTGCTTTGATTTCACTTGCTGGGCAGAGCTTCTTCCCGACTCAGGAAAAACCGGTTAGAGTGCCCACTCAACTCACCCTGGGATCCTGCAGGCAGGAATGCCGTTCAGATGTATCTCTGTGGATCAAGCTTTTTCCTGACTCAGAAATACCGCCGATCGCAGCCGCTCCAGTTCGCGCAGCGTCGGCTGCGGGGGCGGGGCTCTGAGCGGGATCCTGGAGCGCTGCCCAGATTGGCGCAATCTGTCCCAATAGCTCGTTCTCTGAGTTTCCTCTGCTCCACTGCCTCCAACAAATCCTGGTTACAGCCGTCTCCAAGCCGATTGCGTTCAGGAGCTCCCCATTTATTCTTGACAGATGTAGCTGTGGCTTTTCCCTTCCTTTTCCTTGTTCTCCATCACAGTTTCTCTCTCTCTCTCTCTCTCTTTCTCTCTCTCTCTAAGAGAAGAAGAGTGCTGGGGATGTAGCTCAGGGGCACAGTGCCTGTCTGGCAAGTGCAAGGCCTTGAGTTCAACTCAGTTTGTGGAGGTTTCAGTCCATACTTGGCTGGTTCAGAGGCAGGGTGGCACACGGCAGAGGGCAAACTGTTCAAGGCAGCAGCACACAGCAAAAACCACAAGCAAAAGGGCTCTTGTGTGTGTTTCTACCGTTGTGATAGCGTACACCACCAGGTCTTCATCAAGGTCCAGGTAATGCAAGTGTCACGCCTTTGAATCTCTAGTATTTTTAGCTAAATAAACCTCTTTTTTTTTTTTTTTTGCAGTAGCAGGGATCAAAGGCAAGACCTTGCACTTGCCACTGAGCTATATCCCCAACCCTAAACCTCTTTTCTTTATACATTACTCAGCCTTGGGTAGTTCGCTATTACAATAGAAAACTGACCAGTACATCACCCATTTCTCTTGATATATATCAAGAGTACATAGTTACAGGTTTTCAGATATTTCTTCCATTTCTCTGTAAGTTCCCTTTTTGTTCACCCAAGGCTATATTTTGCTAAGTAGATGGTCTCAATTTTATTTTAATATAAAATATAGCAATATTTTCAAATGGAATGATATCATCCTGAGTTGATGGTTGAAGCCATTCTTCAACCTATATTATCACTTAAAAACTGTATAATTTTTCTTTTCAAATATATGTCTATGATCCATCTGAGAACATTAGGGTTGTTGTCGGCTTTTGCCTGTTTATGGCAGTTTCTATGGTTATAAAAAAGTGTTTAGGTACATTTTATATAAATCTTTTTATTGGACACATGCACTCATTTTTCTTGGGTGTATATCTAGAAATAGAATTTCTGAGTCACAGGGCAATGATTAGCTCCCAGTCATTATCTAAAGTGTTGCACCAGCTTGTATTTCTGCCAGCAGTGCCTCAGCCTTCCAGTTGTTTCCCATTCTTACCCATCCAAATTGTTACTGGTCCTTTTATTTTCAGTTATCCTGGTGGGCAGATGCTGGTATCTCATTGTAGTTTTAACTTAACTTTTCTAATAATTAATAAATTTGAATGATTTTTCTTATCTTTATCAGATATTTGTATACCTTCTTGGGTAAAGTTCCTGTTCAAGTTATTCGCTCATATTTGAAATTCTGTTTTTGGCTTTTCTTTTTTAATATGCATGTGTTACACGTATATTTCTGAAGCAAGTCTTTTATCTATAAGTGTATTGTGAAGATGCTTTTCAGACTATATCTTATCTATTCATTCTTTTTGTTATCTCTGATGAGAATAAATTTTAATTATATAAGATCCTATTTATCAAGTTCTTTTCTTTTAATTTTTTTTTTTTTTGACAAGGGAATTGAACTCAGGACCTTGTGATTGCCAGGCAGGTACTGTGCTGCTGAGCTCTATCCCCGGCCCTTTTCTGTTATAGTTGTTATTTGTCTTTCTTTAAGATATCTTTGTTTGCCAAAAAGTAAATCACAGATATATACTTTTCTTCCAAAGGACTTAGTGATTTATATTTTGCTATCTAGATGTATAATCTATTTCAAGTCAGACTTTGTTTATAATATGAAGTAAGAAGTTAAGCTATTGTCTAATTGGATGATAAATTGACCCCCTACAAGGTATTAAAAAATCATCCTACCTTTTCAGAACTGCTTTGTTGAAAACCAAATGACTGCAAACACACACACACATTTATGAACACTTTATTCTGTTGTATGATTAATTTTTCTATGTGCTAGTGTCACACTGTTGCTTTAAAGTAAGTCTTGAACTGTGGAGCTGTAAGTCCTTCTGTAATTTGGTCTTGACTATTTCAAGTTTTCTGCATTTCCAAGTAAACTTTAGAATCAGTTACCACTTTTCACACACATACAAAACTTGGTTGAATTGATTAGTATGGTGTTGAATCTATAGATTAATTTGAGGAGAACATTTATTAATTTTGTGAAAAGATGCAGTTAAAATACTTTGTTTCAATCTATAAACCTAGTATAGTTTTTCATTTAAAAGGCCTTTAATTTCTTGTAGATATATTTTGTATTTTTACATTTGCAATTTTTACATTTACATTTATATTTACATTTTATTGGATTTATTCCTAGGTTTTCAACTTTTTAATTATAAGACAAGTAGTATTATTTTTAAAAAATCAAATCACCAAGTTGTGATTTTCTTATTATGTTTTCAGTGAGATCTATTACTTTGAGAACTTTTTAAATATGGTTTTTATGTGAAAGATCTTCTTTACTTTTTGGTGGTGCTGGTGATTAAACCTAGAGTCTTGCATATGGCTGACCAGCACTCTAGAACTGAGCTCCTTACCAGCCTCAGTGTTTACTTTGAGATGATTTTATCTCTTTGAATCCCTCTTGGGGTCAGTCTGCTTGTGTTTCACAATTTTTCTGTTTCTTTATGTACATTTATTGTGCTTGTTAATTTATGATTTGAAACCTTCTTTCTGAAAATTCTTATGTATTCGTTTTGAATTCACATTGGAGTTTTCTCTACTTTGTGATTGTTATGGTGGTTACTTTATACTAGCTAAATGTTTTGACCTTTACTATGTAAGCTTTGTATTGATGTGCTATTGTAATAGCTTTTTACTGATGTGATTTATCTAACTCTGTTCCTTTTTAGTTGTCTTGAATTCTATTCACACAAATATGACAAGTATTTTTATGGGGAAGGTATGAGGTATTCAGGGGCAAACTATATTGCTTATTTTGGGCATGCTTCCTTTTGTCCATTTAGTGACATAAAGTTTTATTAATACATGTTATCATTTGGGGTTACGGGATGGATTAGTGTGACTTCTGATTTTGTGGTATTCTTATCTTAGTAAAACAAAACATCATCTTGGATTTTACCAATGTTTTAAGAATGTGTACCTCCTATATATATGGTTTCTTCACTGACTGCCTCCTACACTAATTCAAAATTTAGATGTTATCAAATTTAGGAGTAAATTTTTTCCCCTCAGTTTTGCAAGGTTAACTATTGAAAAAAAAAACTGTGCATCTTGTTTCTCTGAAGCTTTATTGTGAATCTCTAGTAACATATACACAGCTTCACTCTGTATTCTGTTCCTTGTGTTTTGATTTTTGGTGATCATTATTTATTTAAAACAGTCCTCATGATAGTAATATAGAAAATCTTTTGCACTGTGCAGTAATTTTTTGATTAAAGACTTTTAGAGTGTTTTATATGCACTGTTTTCAGCATATGCCATTAGAAATATGTGCAATTAAGATTCTTCTATATAACTTTACTATGCTTTTCTTGGCTAAAAGAAAACCTGAAGGACTAGAAAGACTCAAAATGCTAATCTAGAATTTCCCTCATTTATATTTCTGACAGGCTCAGAAATTTGGAGAAATTACTTCAAACCACTGAAGATTGACCAGAAGGAAAATGTCCAGAGCATAAGAAAACCCGTTTGACTAGAGTTGATCACAATAACCCTACAGAGTCTGAGATACTCAGAGATTAGCTCCGGATACACAGAACATTTCAGTACTAGAACGTTTCGGTACTAAGTCTTAACACATTATTATATTCATTGCCTATAACTGTTCTCAGAAACCAGCATTGTTCTTCTAGTATAAGGTCCACCCATTTCTTGAATGTTTACCCTTGCAGTTCACTGTATCACCAGCAGCACAAGTTTGTCAGTGTTGGTCACTGTCCTCCAGGGGGCAGCAGAGTAGCAGTTGCCATCTACCTGGTAGTTTACTGGAGAAGTCTGAAGGTGTCCTAGGGTTGTGGGAAGCACTGACCCTAGAAAAAATAAGAAGACAAGAGTGGAAAAATGTGAAGATGTAAGGATCAAGAAAATATGCAAATGTAAACCTGTATATTCTGCAGGCAGAAGCATAACTCAGTTGGAAATGAGAGCTAAGTTTGTGCCAGTTACATGAATAGAGAAAAGAATACTTAACTTTTTCATCAGATTTTCCTGAATACCTGAACTAGGATGGACCCTTAACAGTGATCTTCTTGATGTTGTGTTAAGGCATATAAACAAGTAATTAAATACAATATGTACTGTCACTTGAAGAAATGCAAAAGGGGCCATAGGAATTTAAGACTATGTGGTGAGTAGGTGGGAGGGCTGTATGTTGGAGTGGTATTTGTCCTTGGTTTAGAGGGTGAGTTGTCAGAGAAAGAACTGGGAGAAGATACAGTATTTGCTGCACTTCTGGACAATAGTGAGTTGTTCAGTAGAGTCCTAGGGTGATGTCCACAGCAGGAAGTGGAGAAGACAGTAAATTCATGTGCATCTCTCCTCTATACAGGTTATCTCTGCTAAACTACTCTGAGGGTAAAGTCCATGGACTCCTTTAATCAATAGTACTGGTTTTCATGACTCTTTGGGGTTCTTCCTTAATAGAATGAAGACTCACTTGTCTTGCAAAAAACTATTTTGTTGAAGCCAGAAAGTCCTAAGGTAGATCAGCATTATGAGCTCTCACTCTGTTACAACATCACAAGGAAAGGACAGGTGGGGAGGAGCTTCAACTGAAAAGAAAAACTATGTCAACTCCTTGTGCAGCCACTGCCCATTGCTCCCTCTTTGAAAGCTCTGGACATCTAGAAATTCTCTGGGGGTAAATACTGAAGGATCCAGGACTTTTGGATCCTTGACATTTATCCTTCTCTTTCAGCATCAATGGAGTTAGTAAATATCTACAAACACACAAGATCTTATATATGGATCCAACTAAGGAAGAGGTTGCCATTGCTTAGCTTGTTTAATATTTGATATGATATACAGTAGGGGTAGTAGCATTGTTTTATTCTGATAATGACTCCAGACTCCCAACACTTAAGTGACGGATCTCACAAGACTAATACCTAGCACTGTCTAAGCACTTGGACAATAGCTATCAAATAAAATACATGGGTGGACCCATGAATCCATCAGTTCGACTGTATGAGACCAGAGATATTGGTGAGAATTTGTTTCTCTGTATTTGCTACTCTCCGTCTCTTGTCTGAACCAAATTTGAGATTATTGGTATTGTGAAAGAAAGTCATAGAAACATTCAAACTGACAAGTTATTCTACACTCTAAAGCAGAATTTCACAGTCAATGTACCAAGTAGTTCATCTCATGCTTTGAGAAATGAATCAACTCTGCTCTTGAAGGAGCAAGTAGATTCACCATAGCTAGGCTTCCATTGCCTTAGGTCACAAAACGTCTCAATTTAGAGGCCTTAGAGGATTGCATGATTGGAGAGGCTGTGCTCCATGATCCTCAAACACTAGAAGAAAGAAAGCTGGTATGCTCTGTTTGAGAGATACCCTGAGTGTCCAGGAGGTGTTTCTCTACTGGGTTTCTTCCTAGCTATGAAGTGCTGAGTATGGCTGCCATTCTGGACAACAGGCATACAATGACGAAGCAGCTTCTGTTCCAGCTGACCAAAGAGCATGAAGGGATATCGCCCTATGTATAGCCAGTTAGAGTTTCTAGAGGCCTGACTATGGGCTCCTGATAATATAGTTCTCAAATTAGTCATCACCAATATCTGATACTTTTGCTATTTTTATGCTCCCAGGTCTGTTTTTACTGTAATATAAGCCAGTTCTATTGTAGCTGTTCCAATCATGCAAACATCTTCTGCAAATTAAAACATTATTTTACTTTGAAATATTTGATATGAGACTTTTTACTTTCTTTACTTTTTTTGCATTTCAACCTTTACTGACAAATCATAAGAAAATTCAGTATTACTTTTGCTAATGGAAGTTAGAGAAAGTTTGTTAAATACCTTTTTTTTTAAGAGTAGGGGATATTTATTGAGGGAAAGTTAGCTTCTGCCGAAGAGAGAGAGAAGGTGGGCCTGGAAAGTGGGTTGCCCATTAGCCCACTTCTAAATGGAAGTTTTATAGAGCAAAATCACAAGATGAGTGCAAAATCATGAGGCGGGACAAAACTATGGGCAACCAATCAGATTACAAGCATAGCTGCTTAGGTAAATATTGAACCAATGGAAAATCACAAGATGGGACAAAACTGTGATCAATGAATAAGATTACAAGTATAGTCGGCTAGGTAATTTTGATCCAATGGGAAGGCAAGTCATGTGGCAAGTGTGCATGGAAAGAACAAGGACTTTTCCTGGAAGGGGTGCATCAGGGACTCTTCCTGGTCCCCCACCCATGTGATTGCTTCCTATTTAAAATATTAATCATTATTTTTTATTCCTAGGGAAAATATGTAGATCTAACTTTCCATCTTTTATCTTGTGGTCTGGCCTTTAATTAATGCACCTCCACTCACAGTCATGATGTATCTTCTGCACTGACTCGAGGGCCCAGCCCTGTCTAACTGCCTATAACATTTATAACTAATTTAGCTGTCTATAATATTCCTCTCCTTTGAAGAGGTACTGCTAACTGCTGTGAGGGGCAAAGGGTGATGACCTTTTAGGCTGAAGGGGGTTGTAGTTGTGATTGACAGTCAGAGATACCCTTCAGAGGGTCTACCTAAACACCCTTAGTAGATGCCAGGTGTTTTTTCTTGGGTAGTTGTATAGCTTTAACTCTGGATGAGATAAAGCCAAACAAATAGTTAAGTATTGATAGGCCAAATAATAAGATTAACAAGAATATTATGAATACAGCCACCAAAATTTTTTCCCAGGAAGAGCCAGTAATAACCTCCACAAAAAGGGTAAGGAGAAGGTCCAGGGAATTTCAGAATCTGACATGGCATTAACCTGTTACTTAATATCTTCAACAGTCATTGAGATATTAGTGAAAGGATCAGGAATGTACATGAAACATTCAACTTTTACAATTGTACATGTGCTCCCCTGTGGTGTTCTTAGAATGTCTCATGTCATCCAGTTTGGCGGGAGGGCTTGTCTCATTCATTTACTTGTTTATTTGGGGGAGACTAGTTATGATGTTGTTCAAGGGCTGTTGAGTATAGTTACTCAAGACTGCGAGGTGCTGCATGACACCCTCTAACCCTACAGGGAAGGGGTAAAGATAGAAGCCAAGTGATCACACCGGTGAACACACTCCCAGACCATTGATGTTGTAGGCGGAGTAAGTTTGCAGGTTTCTTGATACTTTTGACACTACTGCCTAATAATCATGCAAGTCCCGATGTGTATCTCTCAATCTATCCACAGGGTAGCTAGTGTCACAAAGTGTTTCCAAAAGTCAATGAGTGCCAGTGGGGGCTTCTCATCTAATTGTAGAGCAATTAAACCATTCTGTTGAAAATCAATTAAACCTATAAAATTACAGTGTGTATACACTGTTCAGGGCACATATTGAGTAGAGTTAGGCCAATGAGCATAAGAGTAATTTCTTTGTTCTCAGCAAAAAGGGCCTTTCTCTTACGTTGTCCCATAGTTGGAGTTAATCACATATAATCATCATCAGTGTAAATAATGACTTCCGGTCCTTTCACTGAGCTCTAAAGCTCTTGTCAGAGCTATGAGTTCTAGTCCTAGGGGCAAGTGAGGAGCTTTTAAGCACCTGGTGCAAAGTCACTACTGCATACCCTGCCTTTCTTGTCTCATTGTCCAAAAAGGAACTGCCATCACAGAAGAGGGTCAAATCAGGGTCAGTAAGGGGCTGTATCTAACAGGTCATTTTTGGATGTGCACTTATGGAGAATTACCTGTTCACAGTCATGTCTTTCATTCTCAATTTCTTCTTTCCTCTGGTAGAAAGATGGTAGGGTTTAAGAAAGAATGTCGGTATTTGAATGGATAGTCATTCTAGAAGTACAGCCTGGTATTTAAGAAGTCCATTGTCCGATAGCCATAAGCTCCCATTTGGACTAAGGAAGTCCTGCCACATTATGAGGTGTATATAGAGTGAGATCTTTGCCTGAAGTCAGCGTGGATGTCTCTGGTACTAGGAGTGCCACTGCGGCCACAGCTCTAAGGCATGCAGGCCATCCTTCACTATGATGTCTACCTCATGATTCAGATACGCTGCAGGCTGCTGAGCAGGTCCTTGACCCTGGATAAGCACTCCCAAAGCCATGCTCCATCTTTCATCAACATTCAGATTGAAGTGGTATCCTATCAGTAGACTCAGTGTTGGGGCATTTAAAAGTGCTTGTTTAATCTTTTTGACTATCACTTGGGAATCAGGTTCCTGGGTTAAAATATAGGTATTTGTCTTTTGGGCTTTCTTTATAAGCTGATAGAAGGGTTACACAATCTCACTATATCCTGCTACACAGTGACAAAAGCCTATAATTCCTAGGAATCCCCTCAGCTGTTTTAGAGTCTTGGGCTGAAAGAAGGAATGTATTGTTTTAATTCTCTCTTACCCTAGCCTTCAAGTTCTCTTACATATGATAAGGCCCAAGTATTTTACCACAAGGCTGCAAAATTGTGCCTTAGACCTACACACCTTATGATTCCTGCCTGCTAGGAAATTCAGAAGAAGGTGGTTTGGCTACAGAGCTCTACTGAGAGGCCACATGACAGTATATCATCTACATATTGCAACACTGACCTGGGAAAAATAAAAACACTCCAAGTTGTGGGAAATCGCTTGCCCAAAAGGTATGGACTGTGTCTGAATCCTTGAGGAAGCACAGTCCACATCAGTTGAGAGGCTTGCTCATGAGGATTTTAAAAGGTGAAAAGAAACTGGGAATCTGTATGTAAGAGAAAACAAGAGAAGACATCTTTTTTAAACATCTAACACTGAAAACCACTCAGTATCTTATGGAATCTGCGAAAGGAGAGTGTCCACTGGGTGGATTGACACCATTGCCTCATTTATCAATATAAGGTCCTGTACCAACCTCCACTCCCCGCTAGGTTTTTGAACTCCCAAGGCTGGAGTGTTGCATGGGCAGTTACAGGCTTTAAATAAAACTTGTGCCTTTGAGTTAGCAATGATAGGAAATAACCTTCTCTTAACTTCAGACTTTAGAAGCTATTGTCTCTGGTGAGGAAAAATAGTAGGACCTTTGAGATGTATTTGTGCCAGAGTACTTCTTATTGCTCTTCCTATTCTACCTTTAGTTGCCTATAATTCAGGATTTATTTCTGTCTCTATACGA
This sequence comes from Dinomys branickii, assembly GCA_004027595.1. Taxonomy (NCBI): domain Eukaryota; kingdom Metazoa; phylum Chordata; class Mammalia; order Rodentia; family Dinomyidae; genus Dinomys; species Dinomys branickii. The sequence goes on along the minus strand of PVLD010006405.1, from coordinate 90,543 downwards.
CGAAGCAGTGTAACTGATCTGAGTGCATATACATTACACTATTCAAACAAGATGAAATATCTCTCCCCAAGAGAACTGAACTTTGAGGCATAATTTAAAAGGGATGTGTAAAAAGAAAACCAGCCCAGTTACAACCTAAGGGTTGTGAGAAATAGCGCGTTACTTCTCCAGTGACTCCTTTCACTGAGGTGTGAAAGCTTCCTTTCCAGAGTTGAAAAGAAGTACTGAGAGACACATAACAATGTCCAGAAGTAGGGTTGCTTCTTTTCCCTTTACAGTTATGATTACCCAGGGCTTCTCCATGGAAATGACAGTCCAGCCACAGAGAGAAGACAGAGAATGCCCCAGGGCCCTTAAGTCTTGCTGGACTAGCTGGTAAGTTTGGTTGGAGCTTTGAGGCCTTCACTTCAGAGGGCAGTCAGATTTCCATCGGTTACTTTTGCAATCAGGGAATGGCTTAGGGGCCCTCTTACCACAGTCCCTTTTAAGGTGGCTTGGCTTTTCCAGAAATAGCAGGGGAGTTTAGTTGTTAAGCTTTTCTTGGAGCCCCAAGAATCTGACTTAGGGTCTATTCCTTTTAAATTTTCAGCAAAGGCAGGAATTTTCTCTTGGCCTCTTTGTTTTCTTCCTTTGACCTCCTCCCTGTGTACATTATGAAGTACCAAGGAAGCAATTCTAGCTAAAAGTATCAAGTGAACTGTTTGGAGCAAAAGCCATTTTTTGTAGGTTCTTCTAAAACCTGGAGCTGACTGGGCAATAAACTTGTTTTTTAAGAATAATCTGTCCTATCAAATCAGGAGCTAGGCAGGTATGTTTCATTCCTACCTCTCATAAATGACCTAAGAAGGCAGAGGATCTCATCTTTCTCCTGATGAATAGCTGACAATTTAAAGTAACTGAAAGGCTTAGTTGTCATCCTTCTGAGACCTCCAAGAATACACATCTGAAAATGCCTCCCGTTTGAATTCCCTATCTGGTTGGTAGGCCAGTGGGTGTCTCCTACAGGGACTGCTTGGCCTCCAGTAGTAACCTCCTGTTCTCCTGGCTGTCTGCCTCCTAAGCTTCTAAAATTAATCTGATACTCATCTCCAAATAGCAGCTTGCAATGCTGCTTGTCTTTCATTAGAAGTCAGTATTTATGAGTAACATCCACTCTTGTTCATAGGTCTGAATAAGTCCTCTAAAGACCTCAATGTAATTATCAGGATCATCTGAAAATTTTCCTAGATTGTGTTTGATCTGTGTCTTAGTTACTGTTCTCTCACTGCTGACACAAACTACGCAACACCCAAATGTAAAGGGGGAAAGGTTTATTTAGCTCACAGTTTGTAGAGGTTTCAGTCCACAGCGGGCTGAAGTTCAAAGGCAGGGAGGCGCATGGGGGAGGGGCAACAGTTCATGGTGGTAGAAAACACCAAAGCAATAAGACAACTGGGGAGAGCAAGGCTTTTTCTATCCCTTATATTGTATGCAAGCTACCTGCCCTAGGGGGGATGCAGCAGTTACACCCTTCATCTCAGCATTGGATCATTGAGTCAATCACAAACTCTAGATTCAGCTGCCTCTGAAAAGCTCACCCCCCATGACTGTACGAGGCTCTGGAGGAAATACAGACACAAACCGGAACAATCTGTTCTAGGTCACTGAGGGAAAAGGATGCATGAAGACAGGCAGTCCCACTTTCACCATTTACTTTTTATAAGAGGTACTGTCCTTTAGGAATTTGAACAAAACCAGCTGAAGATGGATATAACCTAGCAGAGGCTTTGGTGACAGCTGATTTAGAATCCTCACCCTTCAGATCTGAAGGAGAGGCAGGGGAAACTTCAGGCTCAGTAATAGTGAATGTGGCTTTGATTAAAATTAACTTGCAAATCTCACCTTCAGGTTCAGTAACAGTCGATGTGAGATAGTAAAGCTCTCCACTGTGGGACTCGGCTCCTCAGTCTTGTGCCGAGTGGGATCACAGCAGTTTCTGCCCTGGCTGAGCACAGTCGGTCCTCCCTCCTCCCCCAGGGGCTACACTTCGATTTGATAACAAAGTGGTTTAACCTCTCTCGTTATCTCACTCCTCCTCCCCCCACCCACAGAAGGGGCTTCACTCCCTAACCCGTGGCACTTCCTCCTCCTCCCTTGCCCTGGTTTGACTCCCTACCTGACTGAGGCTGACGGGATGGCCAAAGTTGTAGACCTATCACTTTTAGGTAACTTGTCTTTGTTTACCTCACTCTTTACCCACCTTAAGATCTATAGTACTTTCTCTAACTTGCCATCACCCATATTTTCAAGCACAGGCTCTTCTGGCTTTTTACACCTCTTTGAGTGTCTGCTTCATTTCTGGCTCCACCTGAAGAATTCTGTTACCCTGTTTTCCACAAAAAATGAGGTAAAGGTTACTTTGGAAATCTTGTTATTAGGGTGTAATGGGCCAGGGAGAGTAGCCTCAGGCTCAGTGATAGCAGGTGCATCTAACTGTGCCTTGTGGGCCAGCCATGTTTGGTTTTCCTGTGGCTTTGCATTTAGAAACAAGCAAATGTTATATTCTTAATGGAAAGAAGGTCTGAACATGATGTAATTCTAACCAATCTTCCTCTTTCTTACAATATGATACTTGTTGTGAAATTATCATAATCTATGTCCCTCTGCATTCCATTCTGGCTCTAGGGGGTATACAGGCCATGTAGGGTGAATACATTCCAAAGGAGTAAGAGATTTTGACATTGAGTCTCCCATCTAAAAATACAAGATAAAGAATTGGCATCCCTTTAGTTTCTACTTGATTTCCATATCCTCAAAGAATTCCTGAGGTGACCCACTCGAGAGAAGACAGCTCCCATCTGGAAGGTGGAAGGCAGGTTGGGTTAGACTAGCCATCCTTACTGGCTCATGATCCTACCTTCCCCGGAAACTCACACTCCTAATTTTTAAAAGCATAAGTTACAATTGATTTCAGCTATAACAGTCATGTGTAAAGAAGGAAGCATCTAGCAAAAACCAATAATCGGGAGATTTAAACCATTGCTTCCTAACTCTTTGATACAGAGTGAGAAAAACATCAAAGGGCAAATTGAAAGTGATTGGAGCACATCTCACCATGCAAAAGAGATCACCTCTGGAGAGAGAGTCAAGCTATCTACATAGTCACCTAGGTAATCTTCCTTAAGAACAAGACAAAGCTAAGTTTTACTCAAAATCCACTCTAAAATTTTCTGTCTCTGAATCTCACAGGTTAAACTTATACCCATCACCTAGCAACCACAATTTACATGTTAGTAAAGGCACATTTCTCTGTTTTCTACATACACATGAAAGAAGAGAAATGCTGACTAAAACCTTTTCATTTTTAGCTAGCATATGTAAGGCACAAGCGTAAACCACTTTTCTGATAGCTATTCATCTCTGTGAAAGGCAAACAGTTGTTGTAAGCTGTCTCACCTTGACCTTATGGAGGGAAGCATGGTTTAACTACAAGATGGTTCTAAATTTAACTCTAAGTGAGTTGGAGAAAAACTTAGGGGAAGTTTCTAACTTACTAGCTGAGAGAGAGAGGAAAGTCTGATAGATTTTTCTGCTGGCTACCCTATCAGGCTACCAGAAACCAGCTTCCACTGAGGAAACTTTGGGTATCAAAGAGATACAGATGCCACAGAATCACCCTGGGCATGACCCCTCAGTTTTCCTCTAAACTTTAACTGGTTACACACAACAGTGATCTACCTCCAGAAGGGAATCCTTCTCCCAGTCTGGTCAACATTCCACTGGCCATTGGCTTCAGTGAGGATCATGAGAAGGTGCTGTGGAAACATGTTCTTTGGTTTAAGAGTTGTAACTGCTCCAAGAGCATTTAATTAGGTGGCAGAGTGAGTACTGTTTATTAGCATTCTATAAGGGACAGATAAAAACCCAAATTAAATATAGATTTCATAAGACACATTTTACAGCATTTCATACTAAAGTCCACGAGGGGGTGTTCTAACACTACTTTTCCTTAGACCTACTGTCCAAAATAAGAAAACAAACCACAGGAGGAACTTAGCAGTTTACTTAAATGCAACATTCACAAAACAAGAACACAAGACCTTGTCTGCAAAAGCAAATCATAAACTTACCATATTCTCAACTTAAACTTATCATAATGTTAAGCAAAGAACAAAGCATACAAGAGACAAGACACAAACAATTGACAAAAACAAAGCATAAAATTAAAGATAAGCAATTGACAAAGACTAGGGTGAGAATTACTGATTACCTAAGCAAGTCACAATCCAGAATCTATGAAACAAAAGTAAACACTTAACTCCATCCGACTATCTTCCAAAATAGTATAGGAATGATGTAGGACCTCCAAATAATCTAAATAACATAAGGGAAATATTAAACCTCCTAACCTACTAGATGTCCTATACAGTGAGTTTATGTTCCCCCAAATCGAAGAATGAATTTGAAAGGACAGTGGAGGTTAAGAACAGGAAAGATTTACTGAGGGAAAGATAGCTTCTGCCTAAGAGAGACAGAAGGGGGCCTGGAAAGAGGCTTACCTCTATTAGATTCTTTAAAGGTAACTTCAACTATTTTAAATATTTAGATCACTGGGGAAAACAAAGGCTTTAAGTTTCTTACCTACTTTACTGAACTGTTTCTCATTGCTGATGACTGTCAAGGGCTTGAAAGAGGGTGGGGAGTGGAGAAAATCAGACATGGTCAACGTGGACAAAGTTACATTCAGATGGGAGGAGTAGATTTTAGTGTTCTACAATAACTGTATTCAATAATAATAATATAGAATGCTAAAAATGAGCTAAAAGAGTATTTTAATTGTTATCACACAAAGAAATAATAAATATTTGAGGGGATGAATATGCCAATCAGCCTGCTTTGGTCATTTCCCAATGGAACTGTGTACGAAAGATCCCACTGTATCCCCGGATGAATACTATTATTATCAGAAAATTAAAGACATAGTGAAACTTTGAGAAAAAGAATTTGTAGAATTTATCATAAACAGTCCTCTCAGGAATTGGCTGCAAGTCAGTTCCAGAGTAAAACTAAATTAAAAATTTTACGCTCATTGACAAATCTCCAAAACTTGTAGTAAATTTTTAATAGTTTATTAGGAATTTTATCAAATTCCTAAAAATTAATTATCGAATCTCCAAAATTTATAGTAAATTTTAAAATAGTTTGTTAGGAATTTTATCAAATTTATTCTTTTCCCAACATATGATTTCATGTTTCTTGTAATATATGGTATAAAAAATAATAGTAATATAGCAAGTTTATATTATGGCTACCCTATCAGGCTACCAGAAACCAGCTTCCACTGACTTGCTAATAACATAGCAAGTTTTTTCAACAAACTATTTATAAAAACTCTAAAGTAACCTCCAACTTTCTTTGATGTGACATACAAATACTGTCACTTATTGTAAGTACCAAGATGGAAGAAACTCTCTTGCTTGCAGTTCAAAATGCATTCTAAGTGTGAGTCCAATTAGGATCCATATCTTTGACTTTTTTTTTGGTCTTTTTCAGACAGGGTCTCACTATGCAGTTCAGGCTGGCCTGGTTTCAAACTTGCAATGATCCTTCTGCCTCAGCCCCCTGAGTGCTAGGATTACAGGTATGTGCCACCATACCTGGCTTTTATTTTTTGGCTTTAAGTTTTTGACCTTCTCTAGAACTGTCTTTGGGCTTTAAAATTTAATTGTTTATATTTGGTTTGTGTTAAATATTAGAAATTCAGTGCTATGGATATTGTTTATCAAATCTCTGAAATTGCATGTGCAATGAGACTTTTAATGCTTTATTATCTAAATAGATTGGTATGGCCTGATACTTTTGCTTTATCATCCAATGACAATTGGTCAACTTATTTGACTTCCTTTTGCATTGCTTTCCAGGATAATGATTTAATTCTCAACCATAATAATGATTATTAAACTATATTAGAAAAGTTGGATTTCGATATTTAAGTAGAACAGAATATGCAGACAAGTAGGTAAGAACCATAATCACCTGTTCATTTCAAATAATTTGATGTTATAAATTTCTTTATGTTTATTAACATTTTGTCCTTCACAGTGCTGGAAATCAAACCAGAGCCTGTGCTTGCTGGACAAGAGCTCTGCCTTAAGCCTGCAAAGAATTTGATGTTCTCTTTGTTCTTTAACATTTCGTTAGTAGTGTTTGAGGTACTTGCCTTCTATAATCATCTTGGGGAGTGGTACGCGCACATGATACAGCTTGCTGCGTATCTTCCATTCTCTTCCCCCCTCCCCTCATCCTCTAGCTCTCCTTTCCCCCTTTTCATTCTTGTTAATATTATTAATCTTAGTTCACATTTATGACATACAATGTCTGCATTCCTTGATGCTATTAGGACCTTGTACATGGCACATCTTCACTCTATTTCTCTATTTCCTTCCTCTCCCTCAGAACCAAGTCCCCTGGACTCCTTCCCATCGGCAAGAGGTTTCTCTGTTTGTGTCATTCTACCTTTCCTTCATTTTTCTCTTAGTTTGTACTTCGGCTTACTCAGATGAGAGCTACCAAATGGTATTTTAAGTTTGTGTGTCTGATTTATTTCACTCAACTTTATGTTTTCCAAGTGCATCCATTTTCCTACAAGTGTCTCAAATTTTCCTTCTTTATAGCTGAGTAATATTCCATTACGTTTAGATTCCACATTTTCTTTACCCAGCTGTCTTTTGATAGGTATGTAAGCTGCTTCTAGGATTCAGCTATCATGAATTGTGCTTCTATTAACACTGGCATGGTAGAGGGAGAGGCATGCATGCAGTGGAGTAGTATGTTGTCTTTAGCTCTTTGGAGGACATACCTATGAGGGGGATAGCTGAGTAGTACATAATTTCTAATTTTAGTTCTTTGAGAAATGTCCATAATGATTTCCATAATGGTTGCAATAGCTTACATTCCCATCGACAGTGTAGCAATGTTCCTTTTTCAACACAGGCTCCCGAGCATTTGATACTTTTTTTATTTCTTCATGTTTTCACTCTTTTGGCAGTAAGATGAAATCTTAGTGCTGTTTACATCTCTCTAAAGGTCAGAGAAATTGAACATTTTTTCATATATTTGTTGCCCATTTGCACTTCTTTTCCTTGGAAGTGTCTGTTCATTTCTCCTGCCCACTTCCTTACTGAATCTTTAATTTTGGGTGGTCTAACTTTTTTTTTCAGTTGTGCATATATTTTATGTATTAATCCTCTGTATGAGGAGTAGCTGGCAAAAGTTTTTTCTGATTCTATGAGTTGTCTCTTCACTCTACTAATTGATTCTTGCAGTTATTTCTTGTGCAATTGTGATTCTTCTTAGAAAGTCCTATCCTATACCTATGTTTTTAAGTGTTTTACCTATTTTGTCTTCCAGTAGGTTTAATGTTTCAGTTTTAATGTTTAGATCTTTGACCCATTTTAATTTTAACTTAGTACACAGTGACAGATGATGTTATTTTAAAGTGAAAGTTTTCATTACCAAATTGATCTACGCATATATTTTCTTTTTCTTTTCTGTTTTTCTTCCTCATGTTTAAAGAATGTCTTTACAGATACCCACACACCATTTTGCTTTGTATAATCCATGAAGAGAATCCACTCCACTCCCCTTCCTTCTACATAAACAAATCAGGCAATTTAGGATCTGTACAAACCAAACTGTTAATTATCAACCACCAATGCTGAAATCGCTTGAAATATTAAAATCTTACTTAGCATTGTCATTTAACATCGAAAGAATTAAGATCAAGCCCTGAAAGACTAGCACTGAATTTATTGCATCCTGCTATACTTAGGAAAGAATTTTAAAATGTGGGGCAAAATGACATGTCAGACATGTCAGAGACACTACCTCATTATTTCTTCCACAAAACCCTCTGTAATGATGATACCAATATTCCCCAACAACCTTGTCTTCTCTAGCTTGTCCTGAGAACTACTGGTTCTTCATGTCTGTGTTCTTCACTACACAGAATATACCTGTCCTCCTCTCTCTGTGTTATTTATTGAAACAGTTCTCAGTTGTTGAGGAGATACAGAAATTGGTGGTGATATATATTAGTCAGCTTTTCATCCCCGACATGCTCAACACTAAAAGGGAAAGGCTTATTTTGGCTCATGGTTGTGGGGGCTTTAGTCCATGGTCATGGTAGAAACATCACAGCAGAGTAAAGTTGCTCAGCTCATGCCAGCCAAGAAACCAAGTGAGTGTAAGAGCCAGAGAAAACATACCCATCAGTGTCATGCGCCCAGATCCACTTCTTCCATCCAGACCCCATCACCAAACAGCACAGTGAGCTATCAATTCATCAATGGATCAATGTATTGTTGATGTTAGTGTCTTCCATAATGTAGTCACCTTCTCCCAAACCCCAACTCTGAACATTGCTGCACTGGGGAGCAAGATCTCAATACACAAGTCTTTGGGGACTCTTCATATGTGAGCCATAACAAGATATTTACATGGATCTATTCCTTAGGGTTTTATTTATTTTAGGTAAAAATTCTTGGTTTCTTGTTACTCTATCTCATTATACCTATCACTGGCTACCCTCTTACATTATATTCTCTTTGAGAACATTGCTTATATTTCTTTAAAAATCAAGCAATCAGTATGTCTCATATATTCTGACTAAAATTATAGGTGCCTAGTCCACTCAGTTCTATTTCACCTAATGAAACCTGACTTGAGGAGAAGCTTAGCGAGGTCAGTAGTCACAGGTCTGGGAGTTAGGAAAGTGCATCATTTTTAGGCCTAACTTTGGTGCTAGTTTCCTCTGTGGTTTTTAGTAGATTTTTCTTTTTCCATTATTGTCTTCTTTGTCTGTAAAATTAAAGGATTTGGGTTAGATGTTCACTAAAATTCCTGCCATTTCCCAGTTGTGATGAAATTCTATAGTCTGTGAAAGTAGATTCTGAAGAAGCTTAAAATATCTCTGTTTTAGTCCTATCAATGAAAATTTACACCAGAGGCTATGAGATTTTTTGTGTGTGTAGAGCAGAGGACTTGAGAACCTGATAAACTGTTGACATAAGTTCTTTGAAGAATGGGAAATGGAATAATTACCAGCTTGTGTTTAAACACTCAAAGGGAAAGTTCAGTAGATATTTGCATATCATCATTTACCCCCAAATGTAAATAAACCTGTGCTTACCTGCATTTAATTATTAAAAAATGGACTCTATATTTCAAAGGGCTTTCTGAAATGGAGAGATAAGCTTTCCTAAAGCACTAGAATTTGTATCTTAATAGTTCCAAGAAGGACTGGCTTACACCTTGAGTTATACCTATTATAATTACATATATTTGATTAAAATATTTGTTGTAACCTACTTACATTTATCAGCTGTTAACTGTGGGAAGTTGTGATGCTCAAAGACAGTAATAATTAACCTGCTATGACTCTATCAGCTTTCTTTATCTAACTCCTCTGGTATCACCACTGTGTAGATTTTCTTAGAATGAGAACACGTCTGAGATATTCCTCCTACTGAATCGTTATTTTGCAAGTAAATGTTTCCAAGAGATTAAATTTAAGCATAAGACAGAATATCAGTTTTTAAAGAAACCTAATAGTCATCTTAGTTTGTTTTTGAAAATTGGGCAGTTTAATGCCTCGTCCATCTTTTGAACAAATGTTATACAACTGGACTATCTTTAATTTACTGCATTTCTTGAAAAAGCAATAAAAATAATGCCAAGTTCATATTAATTCAAAACTACTAGTAAATTTTCAGGATGCAGACCACCTTTCTTATTACTCCACTTTCTAGAGAGAAATATTGCTGTGCCTCTGGGCTCAGAGAAATAGTGTGAGTCTCCTCATTTCCTCTTCAAACTATCCCTGCAGTGGGTGACTACTGGGACTCACAGAACAGAGGAAAAGGGTTGGGCGCTTCTGGAAAATAGGGATCCCAAGCTTCAATAACAGAACATATTCTTCCTATGGTCACAGGATGCTAGTTTACCCCTAACTGAGTAGGGGAAAAGAAGCTAAAAAAGTGAAACTGTGTAGGTAAACTATAAGGTAGTGTTGAGAGTGTATTATTAGATATAATTGACAATAAGGACAAATATTTGCCACCTCACCGGAAATCCAATGTGTTGAAAATGAATTTGTAAAAGTTAAACTCTGTTTTCCACCACCGTCAACCATTATAAAATTAAAGGTGCATTGCTGTGAAAAGAGTGCTTCCGAGTGACCGAACTGATGTTTGCATTTCTTCCATAGAGAAGGTTAAATTGGTGACAGTTCCCAATATATTGGCGCTTAAGTATGAGTAAAATGTGGTGGAAGTAAAACTTCTAACCAAGCCACTGGTCTTTGCATTATAGGGTTTCCCAGGCTTGCTGTTGGTAGGGTTATTTTTCAGTGATTTCCACACTCCAGAAAATGTACCTTCCCATTTGATCGGGAATAACGACCTCCTGTGCATGGAAGCCAGGACCTTGCTGATGGAGTAGGAATCTGGGAAGGGCCCGCTAGGGATTCTTTCCTCGTCGGTTTGCTTGTTACTCAGAGAAGAATCACAGCTGCACCACTGGAGCCTAAATACTGAGGCCAGTTGTTCTCACCTCCCACTGCGAAATTTGACCTTCGGTTCAGAGCAGTGTGTCTGCCAGCGGGCTACAAAAGTAGTATGCAAATACTCATTGGTGTTGACAACCGTGTTTTCCAAAGTGTAGAAAAACCACTTCTCTAGTAAGAGAAGAAAGAAGCCATTCCTAGAAAGAATCAGAGAAGAGAAATGAAAAGCATCCTGGAAACTCTTAAATCTCTGATTCAGATGTTCCTGAGCTTTGTTCTGGCTTTGCTATCAAAATATTCTGTAGGATACTGCCATATTCCAGTTTTGCCTGAGCCAGCTGGAATTCTGTCACTCAGTACCCAACGGAATCCAACCAACAAGTCTTACTGTGTGTGATTATCTTTTTTTTTTTTTTTTGGTACCAGGACCTGAACTCAGGACCTTGCGCTTGCCAGGCAGGCACTTGTGCCACTGAGCTATATCCTTGGCCCTACCTTGTGTGACTATCAACTATGTCTGATGAACTGACTGAAATAATATACCAGCAGAAGATGATAAGCTTATAATATACATTATTTATACAGAATGTGCTTGAGTTTGAATTAAACGTTATGAAAAACTATCAGTAATTCTCTATTTACTAATAAATTTATAGTTTTGAATGGTAAGTGGGAAGAGTGGGTATGAGTATTCAGTCATAAGAAGAAACATATGTATGGATGAGTCTGTGTACGATAGCTGTGTATCCCTTTAGCAGTGAGTAAAACTGAGCAATTATATTAAGCATGTTCTCTTTGATATCATCTAATTCATTCTTCTTATTTATCTGTTATAGAAACAAACGGAGATAAGACTTGGCAACTTGTTTATAGTAACTAGTAATATTACTCTGCTTTCTTTTGTTTATCTGTTTTGTTGTTGGCATGGTTTTAGGCAATGCTGGGGATTGAACCCAAGGCTGTGCACATGAAAGGCAAATGTTCTACCATTGAGCTTATCTCCAGTCCAAGTTTCTTGGCTTTTATAATGGTGTGCTCTGTGGGATTACCTCTGGATGGACAGATACAAACTTGTGTGAGATTTCACTGTAGGTCTCCGTTTGTCCTCTGGAAGTGGAGTGGTTTATACCACTTAGGTAACGAGGATTCATTCTGGCTCTAATATTCCCTGATTCAATGATTTTACGATGTATAAAATCATTATACAGTGTTTACATGATGTTACAGGACTTTGGTTTTGTTTGAGAATCTGCACTGAAGTTCTGCTTTGAAAAGGAAAAGAAATGATTGTGAGGAAGGAGAAAAGCTATGCCAGAAGGTAAAAATCTCAAAAGTGACACATATTAAGACCAGAATGTAACTGATGTATTTGTTGGTAATTTACAAGGTGAATCATTATGAGCTTTTTAGTAGTCATCTTGACATTTACATCTGGCTTACAAACAGATTTTGCTGTTTACTTTTTCCGCATTAAATCTAAGCACAATGTTTTCCAATTAAAAATACATCAGAATCAGTTTCAGGAAATAATTCAGTGCAGAACACCTACAGCCTTGAAGATGAAATGTGTTATATTTTAAAAGCCGTAGCTAGAATGACAGGGTGAATTAGTCATATTTTAAAGTAATTTATAGAGAGATTATTAACAATAATCCATCTCTGGATAATGTAGAAATTTCCATGACATTTTAAGAAACACAAATTCCAATACCCTTGTTTGACTGAAAGATTTTGGTTTGTACTTAGAAGCTGATACTTATTACCTGTGAATCCCTGTGCCAAGTTACCCAACAATTTCAAGCCACAAATTCATTTTCAGAAAAATGGGGATCCTATTTACACCTAATTCAATTGCTGTGTGTAGTGAAAGAGATGATGTCTGTAGAGAACTTATCATGGTGTTTGGCAGGTAGAACATATTTAATGACTGCTCCTATCGCTTGAATCTCTTGGAATATGGCATGAAATCCAGACATATCTTCGATAATGATGAGCACCTTTGATAAGAGGCACTCTAGGTGTCTGGTGGCATTCCCATAAAGAATTAAGTGCTTGAGTCTTTAACCATGGATAGGAAGGTTTTGATTAAAACACATTTTAGGTCATTGAATGTAGTAGTTAACATTTACTGAGTTGTGATGGTACTCTTATTTATAAACAAATATGTGCATGTATCTGTATATATAACTTTGACTTTTTACATTCACCTCAAATCAGGTTATTATTTCTACTATTTGTTTGGATAAACTAGAGAAACTAAAGAAACTAGAGAGTTTAGAGGGTTGGTACTCACATAACTGGTTGGTGTTGGTTTTGTCATTGGAAATCAGGTCTTTTGGACCCTTCTGACCAGGGGCTCTGTATAGTGAGTGTTTGTTGAGAATCCATTATGTGCCTATGATGGACACTAAGAGAGATGCTGTAGCGCACCCCCAGGGTTTGCTCCTCCAGTACATCCCCCTCTACTCTCCTCTGTCACTGTGGTCAGAGAATGCTGCCTCCCACCAGCTCTAAACACGGAGTGACCTTCCATGTCAACGGCATCTCAGCTGGTATGGCCTGACAAAGGCTACACCCAAAGCAAACAGGAAGGATTTAAAAAACTTTTTATAGGTTCTGTGTCACAGTCTTGTGCTGGAGGAGAGGATGAGGAGAGAGAGGGAGGAAGGAGGGAAGGAAGGAAGAGAAGAAAAAGAAGGAGGAAGAGAGAAAGAGGGGAGAGAGAGGGAGAGAACAAATATATTTTACATCTTTACTTTTGGGAGCATGCCTATCTGGTATACCACCTTCAAACTTACTTGATTCTTTTCCTGAGAACTGAGCCTTACAGATGAGAATATTACTTGGAAATATGGATTAAATTAGATGGTGCAGGGGAAATAGTGGCAGTCACATTCTGCTGCCAGGGACAGGAGGAAGCCTGGCTGAAGTGAGACAGAGAAGCCCAGTGGAGGTTCAGAAGCTAGTGAAGATGCGAAACAGAAACAGAAATCTGTAAAGTGCCTTTCTACTGTTCTTGAGCCTGCCTGCTTTTATTTCTTCATGTTTCATGATCCATCACAGTGACTTGCAGTAAATCTCTCATTTCGGTTAAGTCAGTTGGGGTTGCATTTTTGTTATATGCAAAAAAATGCATAATTAACACCTAATCAAGATTAAAGACATAAGACCTTCTCCTGTGTGAGTGAGAAATCAATGTGATTGATTTATGGTTTTCTAAGCAACCTGTACACAGCAAATTGCCTAAGGAAGACTGGGGACTCTTAAATGCAGATTCCAAGGGACCATCTTCCCCAGGTTCTGAGTCAGGATGTCTGCATTTCAGACTAGTAGTTAGTATTTTAATGAATCTTTCACATAAGTCCCATGCATAGGAAGAATAGGAAATAGGCAGGAATATTGCTGTGGAATTCTGAGAGCATGGCAGTGCTGCTTAAGGATGGTACAGGCCATGTCAATCACGATGTGTCAGCTATAGAGTCTGAGGACAGATTTGATGGTAAGGTTCATTATTTCTTCCTATGGCATTATTATCCTTTTGATGTACTAGGAGTAGGAGAAGAGGGAAGACAATATATTCAGATCTGGGGGTAGGGGATTGGGAGGAGGAATGGGAGAGAACTAAAGGTTGGAACGGGAGAGGACGTTTGGACAGAGAGAGAAGTTGAGAGAGGCAGAGGGACCCAGTCCTCAGGAACTATCACAGTGTTAGGGTCCCTGGCCAGAAGCGAGAGAAAAGGCAAACGCAGAACTAAAGCTTTTCTGATGGAACAAGGCAGTTCCATGTCTTTGTGGGAGTCCCACGTCTCCATCCTTGACCTGCCTCTGCTGGGAAGCTGGTTCATAGATACAGGGGAGTACAGTCAACTAATCTTTGCTTTCTGATCCCATGGGATATTATTGCCAGATGGTCATCTGGGGAAGAATTACTTCCTACACCATGACTGACCCTGCTGTAATTTATATTTACATCAGCATCTTTCAGAAATGCATCAGCAGCGCATGGATCAGCTCTAACCACAAGCAAGCTGCGAGGACACTCATGAGAAGCATTTCCATCTGAGAAATACAAACAGCTTCATCGATCGCTAACACCCTAGAGGTAAGTGTGAGAGCAATACAACTTGCCTGGGGGGGGGGGAGTGAACTGGGATGAAGGGATGGCATAGATTCTTGAATTGTTTCCTGGCTTTGCCAAAAAGCATTACTGGGAAATGAAAATTGGGTGTGGTTAAATTCTCAGTAACTTGGAATGTCATTGCAGGAAAGAAATTTAGAAATTATTGCATCTATAACTCTATTTTTATACTTGAGAGGCAGCCCCAGGGAAAGGAAATGCCATGTCTATGTTCACGTATCTAGTTGGTGCAGAGCCAAGTTTAGAATTTAGGTCCCCGACCATTGAGATTCATGCTCCATAAATGGTCTGTAACTAGCAAGGCCTTGTAATGTGTACCCAAAACAAAATTACCATGAACACAACTTGTGACTGAGTGTAAAACCTGACCATATTACCAGTGTTCGAAGTGCAAATGTAGCAATAATGGTATTAGTTATCTTAAGCTGCTATAACAAAATATCACAGACTGAGTGACTTAACAGAAATTTATTTCTCACAGCTTTGGGAGGCTGAGATCTAGGGGCTGATTTGGTTCCTGATTCTCTTTTATAAGTGGTACCTCAAGTCCTGAGCTTAATTCTTTCCATGATTCTGTTGCAAACTGAAGTGGATGAGAACAGAGTCAAATTCATGGTTAGGTTCAATCAGATGCATGGTTAAGTTGGCCTTTTGCGACTAAAACTGGAAGGAACGAGGTTCATGAACCAGTGTGCCACTTACCTGTAGACAGCTACCATTTTGGCGCATTGTTATACAGTGGAGAGAGACCAGCAAAACGAAATTACTCCCTTATTAGCTCTATAATTGTCTAACCGCAATTATACTGGTGCATGAGTTTAACATGCACCATATGACTTGGGGAAGAGACAAGTCAGTCCATTGCAATGGCCATCGTTAGGCTAGTCTTCATCCTCCAGACCCCGGTCATGCTGCTTTAGTGGAGGTAGGAACTTGTTCTTACTGACAACAATAAAGACATAGCTTCTGAAGGAAAGAAAAGAGCAGAATATTTATTAATATTATCACTTATCATCTATTTTTTTCTTGTGGTGTTTTCTTATGATGACAAAAAAGTCAGCAGAAAACAATCTACTCAGAATAAGCCAATTATCACTGAGTACTATCTTAGATAAGTGGAATCCCAGTGATAGTTGACTGATTGAGTAGTTGTACAGTTCCTATCTGCAATTCTAAACACAACCATCTCTGGAATCAGACTGGTTTTCTGCAAATGTATAGTAGCTCATTTGGGGGCAAACC
Organism: Dinomys branickii; assembly: GCA_004027595.1. Taxonomy (NCBI): domain Eukaryota; kingdom Metazoa; phylum Chordata; class Mammalia; order Rodentia; family Dinomyidae; genus Dinomys; species Dinomys branickii. The sequence goes on along the minus strand of PVLD010006405.1, from coordinate 74,620 downwards.
TGTCCTGTCTTGATATAAGGCTTTTACTTATTTTGCTTATTGAATGAATATATATGAGAGAGAGAGAGAGCAAGAGAGAGAATGCATGTGATTATAGATTCCTGCCCCATATCCTGCAGAGTCTATTAAGAAAAGCAGTAGATTTTCTTTCACAAATACAAATCAGTATGAATTCTAGAAACATATGGCACCAGAGGTTTTAGGCAAGGAAATTTGGATCTTTGCTGAAGGGAATATTTTGTTCCAAGGGCTGAAATTACATGTTATATGGTAGAGGCAAAAATCAAGGTCAAGCAGAAGAAACTGTTTGCTCAGATTTTCTTGGAGACAAGCAGATGTCGAGGCCTTCACAATAAGTGCGGATGAGAAGGTCACTGATTTTTCCAAGTGCCCACCCACTTCGGTCCAAATGCACATACCACAAGTGGGGCCATGGAACTCTTCATATGAAATTTTTAGCCGCAAATATGTAGACCCACGTTGCACAGAGCTCTGAGAAGAACCATCATGGCAATCTGAAGCAGCAATAGATGGCAGGCATCTCAGGAATTTGGAGACGCTGTCTCAGCCACAGATTGACCTGGAGGAAGGTGAGCTGCCTTTTACTTGTTCCTTCTTATTCATCTCTTGTTGGAAATTGGCCAAACACTAGGTCTATATGCTTTCCTTTCCTTTTCTCATTTAAATGTAGATGTTGTGAGTACCTTTCTTTGCCACATTCTGGATCAATACATAGAAATCCTACCAAGAGGACTTTCAGTTGCATACATGGCTTCTTTGAAAGGTTTTTGATTCTAGTAGAGTGAGTCCTGGGCTAGGAGTCCAGAGCCATGGTTTTAGTTTCCACCGGAATATTAATTTCCACTGTAATCATGAGCATGTGAGTTTTCCTCCCTGGACCTGCTTCTTTATTTAGAAAAGGAGGCACTTGGAACTGGTGATCTCTAATGCCTCTTTTATGGTTCATACTGAATCTACAAAGACAAGAGGATAATGATTGCACTGGACCCAACAATCTTCTTAGTAACTTGTGGTTTACAAAGAACTCTTACATCCGTTAAGTCACTGGGGGGGGGGGCAAAAAGTTGAGGGAGAGAGAGGGAGGGAGAGGAGAGGAGCAGACAAAAAAGTGTTAAAATGTGTTATACACATGTGCCAGCTCCCCATGAGGAAGGTAATTATCATGTACTGCAAGGATCGACTGATAAAATTGTTTTTAAAAAGAGGGATAAATAAGTATTATGCTTTTCTAGGGGAGGGAAAGGGAATGAAAAATGAATTAGATGTGTTGTGTACAGGTTCCAGCTCATGAAGAAATGTGATCAGTATTACTATGAACATGTCCTACTAATAAGTAAAATTTGAAACACATAAGTATTATTCTCTTTTAGAGAAGTTCAGAGAGAAGGGAAGCAAGTATCCAATAAAGGAAGGGCAACAGCAGGTTGTGTGACCCCCTCATTCCCACCCTGGGGTCTTTCCACTGTGTCTGCTTCCCCAGTTTCAGAAATGGTTTACTCAAGAGCATTCCAGGAGCAAACACACTTGTGACCTGCTCATTCCCCCAAATTTTAGAGCCTAGTGTGACTTTGTCTGGAATGATTATTTTTGTGTGCATGGGACACTAGGAATTGAATCCAGAGTTTTTGAGACCTTGTGTCACTACATTGCCCAGACTACACTTGTGGTCCTCCTGCCTCACCATCCCAAGCAGCTGTTATTACAGGCATTTTCTGTGTTTAGGTCATATTACAAGTGGGGAGCAATAGCCTCATACTGCTTTAGCTTTTGTTAGTCAAGACATTGGTGCTGCAAACTGAGAAGATATTGGCGGAGGCAATTTCAGATATCTGAAACAGAGACAAATAGAGTAGGACAGTTACCTTCGGGGCCTCAGTGTCCTTGTCTATACGTGAACCTAGTACTCGAGGTTCTCTGTCCTTTGCCTTTGGGTTTCTGTATCACAGCTCCTTTCGGATTCTGTAAAACTAGCTCCCTTCTCATGTGCATGAGGCACCAGGTTCTGCTTTTTTCTCTTACAGTTTCCTCTTTCTTGACTTTTTTATCTTCAGTATTTCAATTCTCCTTGTTTCATGGTCAACACCAATGTCACGAAACTCATGAAGTGTCTCCTCAAGCTGGCGTTCATTGCCAGTCCCAAGCCCCTTGTTTTACTCACAGATGATGCTTGACCATTTTCTGCCTGGGTTTATGATATTTGTTACCTATCCTGTGACCTTGGTGACAGAGTCATCTCTGAGTACTGTCCCTTCCTCACAGCTGGGCACCTAGGGAATTGAAAGCTTAATAAATATTCAAACAAAAAACGATGAATGAGATCAAAGGTCCCTCCTAACACTAATCTGTGGTTGGTGAGTAATATCGTACTTGTCTTGAAGGAAGTTTAACAAGAACCCAATTAAAACTTGCTTTTTAAAAAGTTGCAGTTGGGACTTGTCCTAGAAAAAAAAAGCTAAATGGTTTTGGCTGAATTCTTGTTTCTCTAAGAAGAAATATATTCAGAGGTAGGTGGCATGTTGTAGAAAAAGTACTGCCTGAAGAATTTTTTTTTTTCCTGGGAACATTAATTTTGAGATCCTGTTCTGATTCTTATTGGCTGTATAACTGTAGGCTAATTGCATTACTTTTCTGAGTTCAGTTTTGTGAGCCAGAAGATAATGACATCTGTTTCACAGGCTTGTTGGGAGGAGTCGGTATGATAATGGGTTGAAAGTGTTGTGCAAATTGAAAATAGCGCCATCCATAATAAAGCTTATCACTACCATCATTATTATTATTATTTTAGAAGTCATTACCACGTGATATAAATGTGATCTTTATAGCTCCTTTGGGCCTCTAAGTGTACAAGCTGTATTTACAAGTTTATATCACACTCACTATGAGGTTGAATAACAGCCAAACAATGCTAATAGCTCCTGGTCCTTACTTACAGAGCATCTTTCTTCTGAGATGCAGGGCTGTTAAAAACTAGATCCATCATTCTTGCATTAATCATTCATCCAACAAATATTTACTGCACACCTACTATGCGTCAGGCAGCATTTTCAGACAAGTGTGAGGGTCATTAATACTGTCAATGTCCTCCTTGCATTATGGAAAGTGAGGGGCTTTTCAAAGCCTTATGCACAGACAAGACAGGAGGTGAGGATGTAGCAATGAGCTTAGGATAGATACTGTAGTGGTCTATACTGTGCTAAAACCAATTGTTTTGTGAACTGAAGGCACTTCTTGGAGCCACCTGTCTTCACTGACAGCACACTAGGCCTTTGGTATACTGTGCTCCTAATGAAAAATGATGTCCGTAGCTGAAAGGCACATTGTGTGACCCAAGTTGCAGGGATTAGGTTTCTGAACTGCCCTGGTCAGCTCACTTTCAGATATTTTGGAAAAGAAGGCTTAAATGTAGTTATTGATTGAGAGATTTGAGTCTGTCCCCAGCTGACACCTGCAGGGCCCTGCACCTGGGGACAGACACATTCACACTGTGGCAATTTCACTTTCATCCTCCAGAGACAATGGGCTCTTTCTTCCAAGCAGAGGGCTTTTAAAATGCAGGGATAAAGGTTCCCCTTTCAAGTGCAGTGACTCAGAGACCTGGGAGTCAGCAGTGATGTGCTGGTACAGCCCAGTGTGCTACAAGGGGTTACTGGGCATGTTCCTCACCTCCAGCCTTAGAGCCTCCCAAGCACAGTTCTTACCACAGGGTCAAAGTGGGTGTCCACACTCTTGGAATAACCTCGCTGTATTAGCCAGCACAGGAAAGCAAAATATGCTTTCACAAGGACAAGTCCCCACAAGCAAAACATGTAGGATAGTTCACAGTCAGCTTGTCACACTTGCTGAGGGATTATGGACCCTGAAAAAAACACAAAGATGACAGCACTATTTCCTGTCCAAAAACAAATCACAAGAGGGTGATGAAGAACGTACAGAAATAATGAAAAGGGACTGTCCATTCAGCAAATTGTTCAAGACAGGATATGTTTACCTGAATCACACTCTTCAAAGAGTTTAAAAAAAAAAGAGTTTGATGGAATCAGGAAATTTTTTTCCTCTTATTTCTACACTGCAGTGTTGGGGATAGCTTTGTAGCTAACTAGCTGAATTTTGAAAACAAAAAGATAGTACGGAAAGAAGCGTTTTGCCAACGTGAGCAGTGTTCTAGAGATGGGGAAGTCTAAGCTTTTCTTGTGTATCATGAGTGGTCCTGTGAAGAGATGGGAGAGTAGGTCAGGTATGTGCTGCAGGAAAACGTGCCACACTGTGTGGGTCAATGTGGCAGCCCACTCAACTTCTGTGCAATTCGACAGGCAATACCTTTAAGACTTTGCACATGCCATGTGTGGACATTTAATGATTGGCCGAGTACAACCTAAATCCTTCACCTATAGTTACTATTTCACCATTTGCCCACTCTCTTGCATCAAATAGATACCCAAGGGCAACTGAAAAATCCAATCTTTTCTCAAATAATAAATGTTGTGTCATTTCTAATGAATGAAGGTTCAGAAAGATCTATCATGATAGTTTTTCCATCCACTTCAGATTTGGCATGAATATTGTAAATAGTTTACTTATGTTTGGCAAAATGGTCCTAGAAATTTAAAAGGACCCTGGGTTATTAGGTTTATTTGATAAGTAATAAATTGGCTTGAGTGAGGAAAAAGAGGACAGTAACTCAATATTTTCTTTTGATAATGTTCCTTGTGGTCACAGCATCACCTTCTCACTTGATTTAAAGACAGATAACCATCTTGCTTTTGGAGGTGGCTTCCTGTTGTTATTTGATTGTTAAAATATTCTCAGTGATTTAGCAATTGGTGTATTTATCTATTGTTTAGTTCTCATCAATGTAATATTTTAATTATAAGTATTTTTGTTTTTAATCTTTAAAAAAATAAAGACATATATCTTATATACTTATGTGTTTATCAAATCTACTCTTTCAAACGTATGCAATAGTTAGAACAGTATGGAATAAGTGTATTGCTGATGTCTGTGGTTTATTGAAAGGAACAGTCAATGCTTAAAATTTTCTGTTCTCTTGACCAATTTTGTACTGTTGAATTTGGTAATCAGAATGACTGATGTGAAAATAACAATATGCAGTATAAGAACCATTGTAGAACTCCTGCCATCCTGTATGGTGAAGCTCTGCATCATTTCCAATGGTGATGGCTTTTTTTTCTGCTTGTTATTGTCTTTGACTGTTTAATCAATCTCACATTCTTATGTTTGTGGACTAAGCAACTTCGTTGAAGATAAAAGTATGTAATATAGCAACCATTGTAAATTCCTATCATTTTGTTTTGAGGTCATGTATTGTTTTTGTTGTTTTTGCATTGTTTTGATTTTGTCTTCATTGTTGCTGTTAGTTTTTTTAAATTTTAAAATAAAAAAGAGAAAAAATAATGAATATAAGAAATAAAAAAATAGTAGAGCTAGTCCTGGAATACAGGAATGTACAGGGAATCTACAGGGATTCTGCTTTGACCAAGTTTATGATGTTGGAAATGTCACATACCTGTTCCGAGCCATGATTTTTCTTTGAGGAAAATTCCCAGGCTTTCCTACCTCCAAATATGTGTGGACTGTTAGATGGGGCAATTCTACTATGCACTGCACACACACTTGCAGGTGCTGTCCCTCACAGGGCTTAAATTCAAAGCGGAGACAAAAGCTCCCCAGCACTGTAAATTGAAGAATTATGGAAATGGTGATGTCATTCCATGACATAAAATGTTACAACTGTTCATTTAAATACTTGACAGTAGGGTTTGATAATCTAATCCAAGTCTAATCATTCTTTGTAGAAGGACAGTTTACACACTAATATTTATTCTGTCTTAGTTTTTCTGAGCTTGGATAGTCAGGGTATTTTTTTTTACTTCTTAGCAAAATTTTATAAGAATTCAAATTAAAACTATTTATCATAGTTATTGTAGCAGTAACATTAAAAACCAACTGGCAAAAAGTTCAAAATTGCAAGCAGAAGGAAGTGCTCAAATTCAGTTCACTGATGGTTACTTAATCATTTTAACAATTTTTGTTGGTTCTGTTTGCATGATTTGTTTAACCTCGTGACCCTTAAAACAATGACTCTTAAACTTGAAGATAATAGGTACAAAGTGTATAGTATTCAGAGTAAGTGGTTAATAAATTGTCAGAATCTGCACCAGGCTTTTTCTTGCCGTCTCCGATAGGACAAAGCAGATGAAAGAAGTGGGCCACTGTGACTTCTGTGGATGCAGAAGCCTGGAGAGAGGTGGAGCTGCTATTCTGAAGTTTGTTAAAATAAAAAAAACCATAGAATTAGGGATGAGCTAAGACACAGCTGGCAAGAAGGTTAGGTCAGAATTTGGATACTGCATCATGCAAATTTGAGAATTCAGGGTGAAAAAGCAAGTCAGATGCACAAGTAGATAGAAAGAAACCAGGATCAAATTGCTGAGTGGCTGGGGCCAGAAGGGGAGGATTTAAATTTGCACCTGGTTTAGATTTCTTCTTTGCTGTCTCAACAGTTTGGAAAGTCAAGTTGGAATCCTCAAAGGAGCTCTGCTAGGAAAGAAAGAACTGAGGAAAAAAACCTATGTGCAAGATTCAGTCTCCACAGCTAAGAAACTAAATCCAATCAAATAAATAAACATAAAAATAGTTGTTATAGTCTGGATATTAGATGTCCCACAGAGGCTATGTATTTAAGGCTTAGTCACTAGTCCAAGGTACTATTGGGTAGAACTTTTAAGAGGTGGGGATTAGTGGAAGCAAGTTAGGTGACTCAGAGAGCACCCTTAAAAAAGATATGGGGACCATCACCCTTTCATCTATCTCTCTTTGATTTCTGGCTACCATGAGGCAAATAGCTTTGATCTACCACGTACTCCCTGCCATGATGTTCTGTCTTGCCACAGGCCCAAAGGCAACAGGGGTAACCAACCACGGACTGAAACCACTGAGGGCCTGAACTAATACTTTGAGCAACACAGCAGTCCATCTAAGTGCAAGGGAAAGCAAGCTGAGGATTTTAACATGGGTGATTTAAATCACTCTCAAAGACCCTTCCATCCCAGCAGTTCCTTTGCTCCCACATTATAGCAGCTACTCTAAGTACATGGGGCCATTTTGAACAGAAATTAAAATTTCCCCTTGAGGCTCACTCTTAGAAGTGTTAGGACCTCATCCACACTCCACACTTGATACCCTGTTTTCTCCCTCATTGCAAGAATATATAACTAATTACCTCATTTCCAATCACCCTACACTATCTCTTCACTGAGTCAGTAGTGCTGAAGTCCCTGCCAGAAATGACCTTTTTATCTTGAGTTTAGTATTCCTTGCTCCTTCCCTGACTGAAAAAGCAATGAATTCTCTCTCCTAGCTCTAGTGGAACACAAGTCTAAACATTAGTGGTAGAAGTTGTCTCATCTACCAAGTATATGTCCTTGAAGCATGTGCAAAGGTCATGTATTCAAATTTTGTAAGTGGTTGGTTGTATTTTTGACTCTGTAGCTCGCTTATTATATATTTTGGGCAAATAATATGACTTCTTGGAGCCTCAGTTCCTTGTCAGTGTTATAGTGGAGAATTACTAATATAGGAAGTTTAAAGGCTCTGTCTTAGCCATTTTCTCATTGCTGTGACAAAAATACCTGACACCCACAATTTAAAGGAGGCGAGGATTATAGTTTCAGACCATGATTGGGTGGCTCCAATACAGAAAACACCATAGTGGAAATATCTGGTGAAGGAAAGGTACTCAGGTCATGGCAGCCAATAAGCAGAGACAGAAGGGAGGAGCTAGGGAGAGAGATAAATCCTTCCAGGTCCTAACCTCAGTGATTCTCTTCTAACTGGGCTCCACTTTCTAGCAGCAGATCAGCTCTAGTACCCACAACCCAGACACCTTCCACAAGTTCCACCTCTGAGGACATGAGGTTTGGGAAGAGTGACATTCTATATCTAAACCACAACACTCTTCCTCTAGGTCCTCAAGGACTCACATGTATTATTATATGCAAAATGCATTTAGTTCATCTCTAAGAATTACCAGTTTTGATAGTGCCAGCGTTGCTGAAAGATGCAAGTCCAAAGTCTCCTCTGAGACACAAGACAAACTCTTATTTGCAATACCCTGTAAAATTCAAAAAGAAAGTTAAACACTGCCAGTATACAGTGGCACAGCATAAACAATCCCTTTCCAAAGGGGAGGAATAGGAGGTTAGAAATCAATGGAACCAAAGGAAGACCAAAACCAGGGCAAATATTAAATCTAGTAGTTCCGTGCCCAGCACCTAGGAGAAGTTGTAGCAATGAGATGAGAACCACAAAGGGCTTGTGCTTCCACTCCTATGGCATTGCCAGGTGCAGACTTCATGGTGTCTTTCTCGGGTTGGCTTTGCTCAACTTCTGCATCTTTTCTCAAATGTTCCATGTACCTGGCTTCTCCAACATCCTGCAGTCTCACTTTCCCTCTCACAGCTTTATGTACTACCCTCTCACAGGCATGTTTGCTGACCAGAAAGGCTTTCTTCTGAAATCTGTGGAGAAGCTTCCCTGATCCCATTCTGTAAAACCAGCATCACGTGGATGATGCGAGGTCCGCTGTCACCTTGAGCTATAAGAGCCAGGAATCAGAGTGTCTTAGTATTTTTGCTCATCACCAAGACCAAATACTCTATACCCACAACTTACAGGGAGGAAAGGCTTATTTTTGGCTCACAGTTTATATAGGTTCAGTCCATATTCTGCTGGATCCAAGACAGGGTAGCCTGGTAGAGAAATATGGCAGAAGTGAATTGCTGATGGTGTGGCAGGCAGGAAGCAGGAAGAGACATCAAGTGATGAGGGATGCTTCAGGTCACATCCCCAGTAACCCACCTCATCCAACAAGGCTTCACCTCCTAAATCCTATTAACTATAAATACATCAGTAAGTAATTCTCTGATAAGGTCCAATCACCTTCCAGAAGCCCCACCTATGAGCGCATGGGGCTTTGGGGAACATCTAGCTATAAACTATAACAAGGAGAAAGAACAGGGCCATGGAGAGGGAGATATACTGATCCAGGTCATGCCCTCAGTGACCTCCCTCTGAGCAGACCCACCTCCGTAAGTCCTGCCTCTGAGCATTGGCTTTGGGGGAACATTTCACATATATTGGGATTTTTAAAATTAAATTCTTTCTCTGTCTCTGTCTGTCTCTCTGTCTCTCTCTCGCAGTCTTTTCTTTTGCATGTGCTAGAGGTTGAACCCAAGGCCCTGTGTATCCTGGATAGGTGCTATAGATTTGAGCTACACCTCTAACCTATTAAATATAATGTGTGAAATACATTATATAAAACAATAAAAATGTAAAGTTGTTATGTAGTTTATAGTGGTGTTAGAGCTATAAGAAAGAAGTTTGGTTTTCTAAATAATTATGCTGTCCTTTTGAAAAATTCCCTGATGTTATACCATAACATATCATCCTTTTCTATTGATAATTTTACTATGTTATTACCATTATAGTGATATAAGGGTAACATTTTAATTTCATTACATAAATAATGTCCAAGGAAAGTTGCTTAAATTAATGTCATAAACATTTCACTTTCTGAATGTTGGTTTCTCTTCTGAATTTTGATTTTTAGCTTATCACTGAGATGGATGAACTGTTCTCTATTTCTTTCTTTCCTCTGCCTGTTTCTTTCTAGATTGACTGCTTTGACTTCAGTGGTTCTCTGTTCAGGGGCAGAGTGGTACTTGTTGCATGACTCTTTCCCTTAAAAATAACTTTGAAAAACATCATCATGGAAAAATGAAGCCCAAGTGGAAAGAAGACACCCTTTCTTTTGGCGTGGTGCACTCCATCTGTGCTACCCCGAAGTGTCTGGTCTCTGTACTTATAGCACACTGGTCTTCTGGCACCATTATCCAGACCAATAATGCTGAAGGTAATAATGGCAAAGGACTTGGCACGTGCATTAATGTGAAAACAGAGCTTACAAATGCACAGTAATTTATCCTGCAGGAATACATCATCTTTTAAAATGTATTTCTTGAACATACTTGTATTCAGTTGCAAAAAGACCACATCCATTATTAGAAAAGCGGTGTGCCTCTTTTGCTCTGGGGAGATTCTTGATGGATGATAGGTACATTTAGCTGTGGAAGTTAAAATTCCAGGAGGGAAACCCCTCTATTCAGGGAAACAGTCAAGAACTAAGAAGCTTAAAGGTTCTTTCTTATAAGGAGAAATCATAATTGAGACAAAACCAAAGGGAGTGAGTAATAGATTCTATGCTGAAAACTAGCAAATAAAAATCAACAGAATATTTACCCTTCATGTATTTCTTTGTATAAATTGTTCCTTTTTCTTAACTGAGTCAGGATAATTGTTCTGCTTATGGCGGTCTAAGAAGTCAAGTACAGAGATTGTGAATGAGGGCTGTGTTTGTGTGTACTGGTGATGGTGGTGATAAATTAGACAGTTCAGGAGGTGGGAAACTCAAGACCACAGTGAAAAGAAAGTGCTACTGAAAAAAACTCAAGTCTAAGAGGCCAAAAGTGAAGACCTGCTTTTTCTAACCTGGGGATCTAGGGAGAGAACAATAAGAATACATCAGGCTTATGGGAAACACTGGGGGTCCTGGGAGTCAATACAGCATAACAAGTATGGTTTTGGAGACTATTTTTATAGCATAGTAAATGAATGAATCAACTTATTTTAAAGGTCTGGGAATATTCTGGATCTTTAGCCACTTAATCAGTCACTAATTGATTTGTTGAATTAAGAATATAATTATTTTATGCCATCTATGTTCTGGATACTATGCAGTATGATAGGAGTACCCCACTTGTCTTAACAAATGTCTTCTGTAGGAGGATATTAATGCCAAGGATAGAATGGTAGACATGAATGAAAAATACTGAAAATGCTACGAAGATTAACGGAAGATTTCCTAGGAAATGCTTTAACTTGACTTTTAAAGACAAGTTAGAGTATCTTAGGGTGAGAAATAAAGTAAGCCCAACTTATCCACCCAATTCTGTAGCTGGATGAGAATGTCTGTCCTCCTTCCATTACCGCTTTAGTGGGCTTGTGTCTCTTTATTCAGTGGTTGAGTGGCATTGATAGGGCTTAGCGGTATAATATTTCTTCACCTATTTTCTACTTTATACTCAAGTACTTTATATTTCAACATGGAGTTGCCAGGTAATAAAAAGACAGGATAAGATAATGGTTACAAACATTGACTTGGAATCGGCGCTTCTGAGTTCAGAACCAAACATCCAGCTTGTATGAACTGAAAGAATTGGGTTTGAGAAACTCTAGGGGGCACTTTGAGTTCTCACCCTAACACTGAAAGGTATACAGTGCTTCCGGGCTGTGGCCCTTCCCGTGTGAGTGCTGTAAGGGGCTTTAAGGGCTTCTTAAGTCCCTTCTTTTACAGAGCAAGAAACTGGAGCAACGCCTTCACCCTTTCCAACACCCTTCTTATAACAGCTATTATGATCAACGGCCTGTAACTCTGAGAGGAGGAAAAAAATGTTTATTGCGTGAACTTGGATGGGGTTTAATTAGGATGGAATGCATCTTGCCAGTTAAAATATTACTCATGAATTTAACATATCAACACTTTCATCACGTTATAAATCAAGACAGGTCTTAGATGACTGGCAGAAGGCGTGGAGCATTAGCATCACAGTCTTCGAACCCATGGCTTAGAAATAAGCATAGGAAAAAATACTCTGTGCAAGCAGGTCTTGGTTCCACCTCTAAGCACAACTGTTTCCTTAACACTGATTTCAACAGAATCATTTCACTGGGGCAAATAATTAAAGAGGAAAGAGATACTGAAGGACTAGAAAATAATTTTTTAAAAGTACTTTTAAAAATCACAAATATAAACCTTCATTTGTTTTATTTTTAGTATATTGTTGCATGCCAGGATTGTCACCAATCGGCCATGAAGTGCCATGTCTCTGCTAATAATACCCTTGTATTAATATGCCTGTGAGATCCATTATCCCGTTGTATTCTGCTGTTACTTAATTTCAGTTGGCTGAAATTACTCCTTCATCTTTTCCCTCTTTTTAATAGAAGGGATTTTGGCACCAGTAACAGCTAATTGCTTCCTTTCTGCATTGCACTTTGCCTGGGTAGCCACCGTCACTATGTGAATTGAGATTTGAGTATGAACATAAACCAGGAAGGCTTTTCACCAAGTAATGAAAGAAAGCTTTGTCATGGGGTATCAAAAGACTTAACCTTTAGTCTTGTTTTATAAAAATTACTTGACAAATATATGTCTGTGGTACACAGTAGGTGCATCCATCATGGTGAGTCAGTGCATGCACGTCGTGAGCCTTTTAACTTTCTTTCTGATCCCCTCCCATCTCCCCAGATCCCCAGATTCTCGGCCTATCTCCACGAAGTCTGTTTTCCTTGTGTTCTCTCATCTATCTCTGATTTTTCTCTTTAAACCATTTATACTTTGAGTTTCTCATAATAAGGGAAACCATGTGATATTTGATGTCTGTGTCTGATTTCACTTAGTATTACAGACTAGAGGTTCATCCATTTTATTATAAATGGCTTAAATGTATCCTTTTTTACCACAGAGTAGCAATATATACCATACTGTACATATACCACATTGCCCTAGTCCATTCATTTGTTGATGGACATATGGGTGGTTTTCAAAATTCAACTGTTATGAGCTGTGCTGCCGTAAGCACAGGGGTGCCTGGATCACTATGATATGATGTCTTTAACACTTCTGGGAAGATACTCAGAAAATGGTAAACCAGCCTCAAATGGAATTTCTAGTTTTATTTTTTTGAGGAATCTCACACTGATTTTTATAGCACTTGTACTAATTTACACTCTCACCAACAATGTAATAGTGCTCTGTTTTCCCTAAGAACTTGGCAACATCATTTTGAGTTCTTGATGACAGGCATTCTTTCTGCAGCAAGATGGGATCTCAGTGCTGTTTGGATGTGCATTTCTCAAATGGCTGAATATGCTGAATTTTTTTTTTCATGTATTTATTGGTCATTTGTACTTCTTTTGCAGAATGTTTATTCATTTAATTAAGCCAGCTTTGATTTGGTCTCATGTTGTGGTTGTCTATTTTCTTCAATTCTTCATGTGGTGTAGGTCTCAGTCCTTTGTCTGAGGAGTGGCTGGCAATTTCCCCCATTCTGTAGATTGTCTCCTTGCTATGTTTGTTATTTCCTTTTCTGGGCAGAAATTTTAATTTGATGTATCCCATCTGTTGATTCTTGGTGTTATTTCCTGTGCAAGTGGAGTTTTGTTCTGAAGTCCTTGCCTATGCTTATGTCTTCAAGAATTTTATTTATTTTATCTTCCAGGAGATTCAGTTTCTATTTTTATATCTAGGTCCATTTGGATTTGATTTCAGTACAGGGTAAGAAATATGGGTGTAGAATCATTTTGCCTTTAAGTAACCATTTTTCCAGCACTATTTATTGTTTGGTCTTATTATAATTTATTACTTGACCAATTTTTCCCTATCTCTTGTCTTCACTTCTCATGTTTGTCTACTAAATTTTTGGACTACAAGATTTATGAAGTTTTTTTCAGCTTTGAAACTTCAACTTCAACACAACAAAGCAACAGACTAGAGGTTACCTTCATTAGTACACCAGTACCTTATATAGTAAGTACTCAATAAGTATTTATTCAGCAAATGAATGAAAGATTTTGGTTATATTTCTTAACTTTTAGGTCCAAGTATTCATTATATGCACATTTTTACCAAAGATATTGCATATCATTATAGTTTGAATTTTGGAGGGTGAAGGTTTATAGGGTTAGGGAATGGCTTCACGCAAATGTGTATTATTCTGCAGCTGCATTTTTACCAAGAATTTTCAGACTAAAAGCTAGTGTGCATTTGGTCTCTTCTTAGCATCAAAACCCAAAGATGGAATTGGTCTTCACAGAATGAAGATGTTACATTTATGTTATTTTCCCAGCTATTTCTCATGTGGGGTAAAAGGGGGAAGCAGCTGAAAAGTGTTATTTCCCAGAAAACCATTTGGACTGGTTATTCCAACCTGTGTCAACTTGAGACTTAAACACTAATAAGCTTGGCACACCCCATCTTACATGGGCAGAATGCCAGCATAACAGATGGGCACTGAAATTGTCAGCGATGGCTTGTGTATAAATCTCTAATATTATCAAGTGGACACAGTACTTAACAAGAAATGTCAAAAATGTTTTTCAGTTGGCCTCCAGCTGCATGCCATGCACCATTACTTGGCTGCACCACTCTGTGAGTCTCTTTAGACTCTTAATAGCTCCCAGGGAGATCACTATTAAACCATGTGGACAGGTAGCTGCATGGCAAAACACACCTAGATAACCTGCACCTTCTGTCCTTTCCTGTCTTCTGGAAGACAGGACTTACATTACCTCAATTCCCTCTCTGCATCCTGAACTGTGTCTACTGGAAGCATCATTTGTCAGTTTCTTCCTAGCAGCAGAACTCCTTTACTCTCACAAAAGGAAAAGAACAGAGACCTTGCAATGTAGTAAACATGGAAACTACGATTTGTGTTTACTCTCCATGGCACTGTCCCTCTCAGGTGACTGTGTCACAGTGACCCATGAACTTCTTATCTCCTGAAACTCTTACATCTACTTCATTCTGTTCTCTTCTGTGGCTAATTTCTTTCAGGATTCTAGGTTTTTTATGAGGGCATAGCCTCTGTGGAGGGCCATCTAGGTGACTGTCCTTAAAAGAGGGGCAATTGCCTTCATTTTTGCTGTGCCTGATCCTATTTCCAGGTATTGATGTATGCTGAGCTGGCTGGGACCTTTTCCTTATTCCTTCAGTTGACTTTAACCAATGCAGATCAGTCTAGCTATGGTGCTGATGGTAATCTTTGAAGATGGCAGGCATGTTTCCCTGACCCCCTGTTGCTCCCTGGAGTGATCCAGAATGAGGTGGGATGTGTGAGCCAATGCTTGGTGCTGTTGGCTGAAGCCTTGGAATAGAGGCTATAATTTCCTGGGGCTTCAAAACTTGCACATCAGAGCTGAAGCACTGATCCCAAAACATTAGATACTATCCCAATTGAGTTATACAGATTACTCTTTCTGCATATCCTTCTCTCTGCATAAGGCAGAAGTGATTTCCGGCCTCCTACTTAGCCCAGCTCATGGCACTCTTGTATTTCCTGCCATTCTCACAGTCACTCATCCTCAAGCCACTCCCTTCTTCACAAGTGAATAAAATCGAGGTTCAGTCCCGGGTATGAGCCTTTGTTCTGGATAGCCATTACTGTAGCCGTACTCAGGATCCCCTGGACTCCTCTCCATTTTGGATGTATCATTGTATCTTTATTTACACCATGGGTTGCACCGGAGGGGGTAGCTTGGAATTAACTCATTTCAATTCCAATCACATTTCCATGGGATTACAAATATCAACTTCCTGGGATGTGACAAGGACTGGGAAGGGCTCTGTACAGCCTCTCCAAAAGGGACACCTATAATCTGTTTCAAAGATGCTTGTACCTCAGCCTGATTATCTATGGCCTTTGTTTCAGAATAAACATTGGGTACATTAGTTAATTGATGTCCCGCCTCATAGTGATTTTACTGCTTCTTTTAGGTCACGTATGACCTCGTTTGTGTCATCAGAATACATAATTGATGCCACTTAGTGGCCAAGTGAATTGCTTTTATTCTCATGAAAAAGTTTCTATCCCATTAAGCTCATTCATTTGCTCATCAGCTAGTAAGCAACACCTTCTAGGAATCTCACAGTCTTCTAGAAGTTGGAGATACAGTAGAACAAGGACCAGTCTCTTTGTCTTTGAGGCTCCTACATTCTGCTGCCAGTTTGGGATTGACACCCTCAGTGGAAACTGTCAACTGATCACCTCTCTCATCTTTCAAGGAGCACTCATTTGTAGAGATGAGTTGACTTTAGTCTCATCACCAAGAAGAGTTATAAATGGTCAGTGGTCAATTTTTAATAATACATCATTCCATTATAAAAGATAAAAAGTTTTATACAATGGAGAATTACTCAGCTATAAGGAAAGATAAACTAGAGGATTTTATAAGTAAATGGATGCAACTAGAGACCATACTCAGAAGTGAAATAAATCAGACTCACATGTGTAAACATCATATTGCCTCCCTACTACAAGAACCTGAAAGAGTAAATAAAATCTCAAAGGTACAATAGATATTGTGAAAGGGAAAGAAACTGCTCAAATGGGAAAGAACAACTGGGGTGAGGGAAAAGAGAAAAAAAGAAACAAAGAAGTGAAAAATATGTATATATATATATATATATATATATATATACAGGCAAGATAGCAAAGATAATTGTACTACTAATTTCTATTGGTTTATCGAAAAGAACAGTTCATGTGTAATTGTTTGATCAGTCTTACATGCCTAGATCTGGTTATCTGATAATCACTTTGAAGATAACAATATGTAATACAACAACCTTTGTTAACTTCCTATCATCTTGTTTTGAAATTCTGTATCATGTTTATTGTTTTTATGTTGTTTTGTTTTTGTTATTTTGTTTTTGTTCTTTTCTCTTTAAAATAAGAAAAGATAAATAGTAAGAAAATAATTGAGCACAAGAAAGGTCATAAATTCTCATTTCATATTCAGCTCTTCTCGAAGAATAGAGTAAGAATATAGGGAGAATGTATGCCAGCTGTTAATTGATTTGACATTAGCAAGGTTCTTTAAATTGTTAATTATAATGTAATGCATTTCTGTTAATTAATTCCAATCATGTCTACAGTTTCTGAGGATTCTAGTAGGGACCCAAAGGAGAATCTGAATGTGCATACAGAGATCATTCATTACATAGGTGAACCAGAAATACACTGGATTCTGCACAGTGAAGGTCTAACTTTCACCCAATTGTGCATTAGGAGCCATATGGTCATTTAATTTATTGTTTGAACCAGGGAATTATGCTGTGATAAGGGTATAAAAAGTGGACATCTTGTACGAACTAGAACTCTTAGAAATTTTGTTGTGATATTGGCTGAAAAAAGGCATATCTCGCACACACCAGGGTATCAGCTCAGCCCAAGTTGAGGGACATCACATCACCTAATTTTTGCCATCTTTAAACAGTAAATTGCCAGGTTACCACTCTTATTTCTATATTTCAGACTAATCATCATACAAACTCGTAAATAGGTCTAATGATGCCATATTATTTCATGAAAATAACTCTTTCTCTAAATCCTCTTCCAAACTGGGATGGCGAAATTAGACCCTTGTTAAAAAGGTTAAGGGGACTGAAAGGCTTTGGATCTCTAATCTTTAGCCCTAACAAATCCAAGACCCTAAGAATAGTGGGGATCATTTACTGAGTCACTTGTTACTTGTGCACTTTTGAATGTATCATCATCAGTCCTGAGGGCAGCTCTTCCTAGAAGATCATAGTACTTACTTCGCCAGACGAAGAAACTAGGGCTCACAGAGTCACGAAATTGTGGAAGTGGTACAGTGGGTAAAGACAGACTAACTCTGTTGAAACTCATGTCTGCCTAGTTTCTACTCACTGTGTTTTAATATTTCTCTACTGAAACTCCTAGTGGGAAACTAAGGTGACATTGAGAGATCTGGTCTCCTCAAGGCGTTGCATGGTTGGAACTCTGGTTCCAGAGCAACACTGAGTATTTCCCTGACTTCTTCTCATTTCCCCTTCCACGCTGGCTGCTCACATCTGCTGGAGAAACCTGGACAATGACAAGTGACTCTTAGGTTCAAAAGCACTTTTGGAGTCTCTGATGGTTCCTGCCTCCCTGCTCCCCACTGTCCCTCCCGCCTCCATCCTAACCCAGTGAAGCTCAGACTTCATGGACTAGCTCGCTGTGTCTCTTCTACCCTGTCTGGCTAACTGCTGCTGCTTCTACGTTTCTACCCTACTTGTGACAGCTTCTGTGTTATACTTTGCCAGATCTTTTAAAATCATTTATGTTTCTATCATCTTTAATAAGCCTTAGTAGGGCAGAGAGTATGTTTTATTCATGCTTTAACTTCTCCAAGCCTTACGTTTCTCACGTTCAAAATAGAGACAGTAATAGTTACTAACCTCGGGGAATTTTATGAAGATAAAATTCATTCAAAGATTTGGAGTTATCACAGGGCTCGGTAGGTACTAGGCCCTTAGAATTAGCTCAAGAGGACCATCATTGTTATTTTTTATCATAGTATTTATAGTCAATATCATAGAGTAGGGCACACAAAAACATGTACACTAAATAGCATTAATTCATCCAATGCAGGTCGATCTCTTGAATGTTTGAGACACTTTTACTGATTCCAAAAATGATTCTCAGTGGCCCAGAGGGGTATTTTTTAAGTAAGAGAAGTGAATAAAATATGGACAAAAGTAATTATGATATAAAATAAAAGTAATAAATGATGTAAAAGAAGTAAAGATATAGAATCATTATTTTCCTCAATAAAAAATGCATGAGTCAAGAAACAGAAGGTTTGGATATCTGAATATTTGTGGTATTAGCAGAATGAGGTAAACACATTCCAGGGATAATTATGTAAGCAAAGGAAGAAGCTATAGAGGTTTTCTTAGGATAATGGCAATAGCCCCTGTTGTCTAAGTAAAACTTGGAGTGTCAGACCTCAAATTGCAATAAATTAGATTTGCTTTCTACTTAATAAAGCACCTGGGCTTTACAACTTATGAATAAAAGAATAACAATTCAAAAACCAGGGGGCTCTGTGGTTGTCATTTATCATGCTTATGAGGGGGCTGGGGATATAGCTCAGTGGAATAAGCGCTTGCCTAGCAAGCATAGGGTCCTGAGTTCGATCCCCAGTACCGCCAAAAAAAAAAAAAAAAAAAAAACATAAAAATATCATGCTTATGAGGAAAGGGTGACATAAAGATCATCCCAGCAAAGACAGATTCCCTCTCTCTTCAATCCAGGACCCTCCCTCTCTCAGCCTGGTTCTGCTCCACTGTTCAGACTTAGCAAGGACCCTTCCTCTGGGTTAGTTTCTTCATCCTCACAATAATAAATATCAAGTACTCTAAAAGTATTTCTGCTATTAAAAGTCTTGAGAAATAATGAATGTGTCACAAGGTGCTGCATAAAGCGCAGAAATGACTGATGTCCACGAAATAGGCTATTGCTCACAAGGAACAGTTTACTTCCACCTTTAGCCTATTTCCTATCTTTGAAAGGACCATCCTGAGTTTTGTGATTCTTCCAAGTATTTACTGAAGCATGTATTCAGAGAGCCTAAGGAAGAGGAGGCCCTAGGGTGTGGTGCCCATGTTTTAAATTTCCCAAAATTGAGTGTAAATGGCCTTACTAAACTACCGCAGCTCATCAGTGGGACCTGGCCACTGATAAATGTCCCTGTCTGCATGACCGTCATGATTGACACCTGTAATGGCCCTAGGGCACTGGGAAGTCCCAGCATATGTTCTGAATCACCAGAAGTAGATTAAGTTATAGTCAGCATGGGGGTTCCAGTTGGGAATACGTTTTATTGTATATCAGTGTTGTGAAAAATGGGAATAGAAATCTACTATAGAAGAATTTTTGTGTAATATGGGCATGGGTTTAATTTATACATCTCCTAGCCATTCCAGAGAACTATGCTTTCTGGATTTGTTTTTATGTCTGAAAGTAAGGTTATTATTCTTCAGGAATGAATATTTACTTAGGGAGGATTTCAAAGATTGAAAAAAAAAATAAAGCCTGGAACCGTATCCAATGCCAGTAACTCCAGCACTCTGGGAGGCTGAGGCGGGAAGACTGCAAAATGTAATACAGCCCAGGTAATTTAGTGACTTAGTGAGATCCTGTCTTAAAACAAAAAAATAAAGGTGGAACGGGCTGGGGGTGTAGTACAGTGTGAAGGTCCTAGGTTCAATCCTCATGGCCATAAAATTAAATAAATAATTAAATAAAGAATAGGCAGATAGAGCCTATAGAATAGGCAGGAGAAAAAATGTTCCTCCTTTAACATTTTGCATATAAACTAAATATAGTGTGGGCTTCAGAGATTTCGGATATGAAAGTAGTACATCAAGAGAGTTTCGGTTTCTTGTCTTTCCCTGGAGCTTTGAACAAGAAAAAGACTTCCTCTGGCACTGCATGGACATGACTTCCGCGGAAGGGTCTTATTATGAACCAGGGGCGTCTCACCACTGGGGACTTCCTTCTTTGGGGGTGTTTCCAGGAAGCTTAAGAATCTCAGATGTCCTCGACCAGCGTCCAGGTGGAGGAGGAGAACAAGGGGATGGCAGGGGGGCCGGGGACCCCGGGTCCGAGGGGCCGTGAAGGGAGAAAGCCCATCCTGGCCAGCCCCCGGGGCGACTGCTGCACCCCGGGAAACACAGCAGAACAAGTAGGGAAACGAGAAAGCGAGGAGCAGGGGAAGTCGAGGGACGGGGGTGGGGCAGAGTCTGGAAGTTACTGCGGGGCAGGAGGAGAAGCCCACGCGGCGCCCACCGAGCCGGGTCCGAGCACCGCCCCTCCTCACTCTCGTCTGCCTGGGGGCAAATCCACCCGCAAGCCCGAGACTCCAGCTTCCCCAAGGCTTCCGCCCTCCATCCTGGAATACCGTGGGGGACCGGGGCACACTCCCCAGTCCGATCCAGTTTCTGGTTTGCAGAGGAAAATCCGGTCCGGCGTTTATTTTTAGCAGCGCTTTCCGGTGACCGAACGCGGCAGCTCCCGGCCGGGATCGCGAAGGACCGCGCCGCGGAGCCGGGCGGAGGGGGCGGGGAGCAGGAGGCGGCGAAAAGGGGCGGGGGACGCCCTGCGCATGCGTACCAGCGCCCATGCAAATCGCTGTCCATCCAGCGAGCAAAGTGGGATGATCTGTCACTACACCTGCAGCACCACACTCGGAGGACAGCTCCTGCTCGCAGCTTCCAGACCCAGGTAAATCATAATACTAATGATAATGATAATGATAATAATAATAATTCTGAGCGAGCACTGTGCACGCATGTCGATATCGGATAATGCGCGTCGCAGCCTCTCTCCTGGAGAGACAATGTGCTGCTGCCGCTGCTGCTGCCGTTACTGCCGCTGCTGCTAAGTGTCCTTTAGTGGCTGATTGCAGCTTCAAGGTTTAAGAAATCCCATCTTTCAGGAAGCCTGAAGGGAAGGAAGGAAGTACAGGCGAAATCGTCAGATTGGCTTCCCAGATTTGGGAATCTGAAGCGGGCCCACATCTTCCGGCCAACTTCTATTGAACTTCCAAGCACTCGAAAGGGGCCGAAATGGAAAGCAAAGGTATGTAACTGTCTCTGTCGGGAGACTCCTCGGTGCATGCGCGTGTGTGGCCCGGGCAGTCCTCGGCGGCGAGGGGACTGCAGTAGGGGAGCCAGCATGATAGGAGGAGATGCTACGTCCGTTGCAGCACCGGGAAGTGTGGCAGGAAGACCACTTCTTTTTTTTAACTCCCGCAGCTTGGAAGACAGTGTTTAATACTCCATCAGTTGCGTAGTGAAGTGTGATGAGTTTTTTTTTTTTTTTTGGTAGGTGGGGGGTGGCGAGGGGAGAGTCTCTCCCAAAATGGAGCGGGAGGAGAAATGTGTCGGTAAAGCAATTTCTCTTCTGAATAATGGCTGGGCTCAAATGTGTTTGATCTGTTTTAGGATCGTTCACAGGCACGTTTGTATCTGATATTCAATAATGTACTGTTAAAAAATGTTTAAATTTTCCATCCCCCCACCTCATGAACGTGGTATTTCTGGGTGTGTATGACCACATCATACTGCATTTTGAATAGATATCAGCCAAAAAATTAGGTCTGTTTGAAACAGCGTGCGTTAGAGCTGACCTCTAAGAAGAGCAGTGTATGGGAGTACCGCTTGGCTCGCAAACATAATGCATTTACTAGTTCTGGACATGGAGATATTAATATTCTCTTCGTAAGCATTCGGCATAATGCACACACCCCAACTGGTACATGAGCTCTACACACAAGACCTCAAATTTAAGGCACATACACAAAATGACTGTTAAAACTGTAAGACTGGCTATCCTTTGGATTTAACCCTATCTGTGCAAGTCTCTCCTTCCTCTTCCTCCTGAACATGCCCACAAGTCAGATATCCAGTAGAAATATTAGATGTATTTAATTATGGTGAAATGAGGAGAAATGATGTCAAGTTTTATGGAACTATATTCATTACCCAGAACTCGAGAAGCTATATTTGAAATGAGGTTTTATTTTTAACCAGGAATGTCAGTCACTGTGGCAATCTACTTAGGAGGGAGTGTGGAGAGTTGTCTATTTCTGGGCCGATTAATAAAGCTGGGGCGGTGAATGATAGCAGCTATATGATCATGAAGGTGTTTTGAGTATTTGATCAGTAGGTTTAAAGTACATTAGCATTTACAGTATGGAAAGAACTGAATGGATGTCAATTAAGACTAGCTGGCAATTATTAGTTTAGACAAATTATGTTGAAGTACACTGCTGGACATTTCTGTATTTGACCACCATGTACATATATGAGAGAATCCACATCTGTAAATATATATGAGATTATTAACTCTCTCACAGAATCTTTTTAAAAAGAAAAAGCCAGTCTTCCTTAATTCACAAAAATATGTAATATGGTATTAGATTAGGCATGTCTAAAGAATAAAGTTAGCAGAGAGAGAGAGTATCATTTTACTATGAGACATTTTTTGTGTGTGCTTAAATGACCCCTGGTATTATGTCATGAAATTTGGTTATGTGGTAAGGGTTCTTGATAACATTGTCGCCTCCAATTTATTCACTAATTTCTGGTTCATCATAAAATGAATATATGACTCTCAGCAATGTTCTTTTTTGTTCCATCACCCATAAAATAATGCTGCATGCCACTCTGAGTTCCAGGTGGTTTCTATCCCAGATTGCGAATGTTAAGAGTTCCAGTTCCACTGTTGGTCTCGAAGTTCAGAAAGAAGGCATCTCAGAAACAAATCTGAAAAGAACCAGACCAGAGATTCTATTAGACAACAATAATATAGAGAATCACAGCTCTGACCTAAAGTCAGTGAAGACTTTTGCCACAACCAAGAGTGTGGTCATTTTGCAGCAGGCCCAGAATTTCATGAGACAAAAGATATAATAATAGTCTTTGTGAGTGTTTAGCCCCTGGACTGCCTTTGTAGAGCTGTGCTAACCAATGAGCTAGTACACTGGGGATGCCTAACTACTTATACACCTGCCTCACTAAAATGATGCATATGGCTAAAAATTGTAGCTAACTTGAAAAAAAAATTTTGCGGAGAAAGCATCTTAAGTAGTTCATGTCTGTATCCCATTCTAATTTTTGCCTGTTTTGTACTTTAAGCTGCTATGTACAAACTTTCTCCAAAAGATTAAAATATAATTCTAGGAAGATATTCTCAAATGTAAGTACATATAATTATTTTTTTTTCCTATCAGAAATTCTTTTTAGATATTCAAAGAGCCATTGAATGATTCAGTTGAGGGTTCAAGAGTTTTCCATCTCAGGAAAAATTCTAATGATCTATTTAATCAGGAATCCTGTCACCAGTGTCAGATAACCTTCACATGTTCTTTAGCTTTTGAAAAATGTTCTTTAGAGCACATGTTCAGAGCATGCAGCCAGGCAAACTTTAGTTATATGCAAATAAGATCAGCTCTTTATGCTTCCTTAATATTTATTACTTTAGAGTCCTTCCTGCCAGGCAGGGTAAGAGGAACATAGATCAATTGATGATCAATTTCAGTGAACTTTATGTATCACAGTAATTAACGTTGTCTCAAAGATTTGGATTGGTTGCCTAATCTGAGTGACTTGGACAGAATTTGTATACTGCATGGTTCTAAGGACTTGAGGTTCTTCAATAACAAAGTTTAGATCAGTTCAAAAATTTTGCTGCATGTGAGAATCGCCTGGAATGTTTTTAAACACTGTCCTGCAGGTTCACTCTAGTCCAGGGGCAGTGAACCCATCGCTTGCATGTCACAGTGGGCTGTTGGTATCAGTGGAAGCTCTGACACATTTGCCATTGCTGCTCCATAGCAATTAAATTAGAATATTGGAATGGAAGAAGGGAATAGGTATTTATTTACTGATCTGTTTATGTGTTTGCTTATTTATTTATTTAGAGCTACTAGGGATTGAACTCAGGGTCTCATGCATGCTAGGCAGGCACTCTTACTGTTGAGCTTCATGCCGAGCATGTATTTTTTAAATGTCCCTAAGTACAACACATTTGAGAAACCTTATTTATGCTTTTGGTAATCAAAATGTGGTTTTTAGACTAGACTTTTTAGACCTGCAGAATTTAGATCTTTATTCAAGGAGCATTGGATTAAATTTTGCACAAAATCCCTAACTCATTTGTATGCACATTAAAATTTCAGAAGCATTAATTTAGCACGAGGAATCAAGCTCTGTCGGCCTGTCCCTTCTCTCTCTTCCTCTCCTGCTTTTATCAAATCTTTCGTTAGCCAGGTTTTCAACCCCAAACTGGCATATTGCCTGTACAAACACCTGTAGAACTTTTTAAATGTAGAGATGCCTAGGCCACATCCAGAGAAGCTGTAGTTTAATTGGTTCTGGGTTGGGACCTGGGGATAGGTATTTTTAAATAGCTCCCTTAAGTGATGCTGATGGATAGCCATAGTTAACTACTGATCTTGGCCCTTGCTATCAACTCCGTAGACCAAATGCATCAGCAGAACTGGAAACTTGTCAGAGATGCAGAAATGCAGTCTACCCCAGATTTACTAACTGAAGTCTGGATTACTTCAGATCTGATGGTCATTTGTACACACATTAAAATTTAAGAAGCTCTGGTTTTAAGCTGTAGAGAACTGATAGCCACTGAGGATGACACCACTCCTGGCACCTCTGCAGGACACATTTGATAGCATTTAGCTAATCAGTACAGAGGCCATTGGTATGGGGTCACATTCTAGGTTCTTTGGTTGCTTTTGGAAAGAATGGAAACAAACTGGAGGAGAAATTCTCTGCCTCATGAAGTCAAAACAGAATCACTTTTAAAATCCTGTTTTTACTCAAGCCATTTATTTTCAGCCCCTAAGTATCTTTAGACACTTATTCTCTAAGTTCATTTTGAATTTCTGACAAGACATTGCCGTTAGCCTATTGTAATGCAAGGATACCACAGTGCTTAAATCAAGATATATCATAGGCATAGCTTCCCTTGTGATACAGCGCTGTTTAATTCTTAGGATTTATTTGATGTCTCCTTTGTTCCTTTGTCTCTTCCCTGACCATCCCCACATGAAGTTAATATTTTAGTGGTCTACTTTCTTTGGCTGAAGTACTTACTTGCCCATAACATACTGTATTTGTTACAATCAGCATTGTGATTTTTGTGAACTTTGTTTAAAGAAATAGGTACTGAGTACCTGCTATATGCCTGATGTGCATAGTTCTGAAAATGTAATAGCAGAGTCAGGTGTGATCCTCCATCTTAAGGATTTCACCCTCTTACCTCCTCTAATAAACTCCTCTTAGGCATAATATCAGCCTCTAACATTCCTGCAACCACCTCAGGGCCTGTATCAGTGGGAATATTTTAATCTACACAGTGGAGACTCAGCTTTTATATGTTTAATTGAGTTGCCTTAGTTATTCATGCATCCAGAGGACTGCAGACCCGGAGAGGTGAAAGAAGTTTAGTTACTAGCAGGGTTCCCAGAAACATCAGTTTGAGTCCAGAAAGACAGAAAGCAGTAACCTGACCTGCTTTTTCAGTTGAGATCTGCACATTTGTTTCCTATGAAGAGTTAATTCTCTGTTCAGAACTGCACACCGACTATTGGATGCCAGCCTCAGGCATGAACCAACATATACAAGGTACAGAAGAGTCATTTCTCTTGAGCTCAGATGGTTCACCTTATAGGAGAGAAAGGAAATGTCCATGTAATCATTAGTTTAACAGAATGGGAAAGTAATTTTAAGGATTACTTTGTGGTTAAGCAACAGCAAAATAGAGGCCATTGTTGTGGTGTAAGTAAACTATAACATAGCAAGATCATAATGTAATAGAATGGGCATGGGCACAAGAGATTCAGGTTCTCACCCCAGCTTGAAGGATATAAATTGGACAAATTACTTTCCCTCTCTTGGTTTCAGAATTCTTTGTTTTTTGTTTGTTTGTTTATTTATTTATTTATTTCCGAGACAGGGTCTTGCTGTGTAGTTGAAGCTGGCCTTGAACTCACTATGTAGCCCAGGGTGGCACTGAATTCACAGTGATCCTCCTTCCTCACCCCCCTGAGTACTGGGATTATAGACATGCACCACCAAGCTCAGCTCAAAATTCTTAAATGTTGAATAAGGTTCAGTTTATTTAATTCAAAATACTTACTGAGTTACCACATTGTTCCAGGGATGTTACTAAATTCAGGGGATAGAGATAAGAACAGTGTGTTGTCTTGCACCTTAGGATCTTAGTATGGGGTTATATAAACAGCTTCCTTTGAACACTGTGCTTGTCTTCTTCAGTAATCCTTCAGAGTTTGAGCAGATTACCCAGGAGGCTAAAATATAAAATGTCACCCGATTAATGACCTCAAAAGAGGCACTTAGTGTTCCACAACTATAATGCCTTCTTTTGGTTTCCCCTTCAGTTTGTGTGGGAGAACATCTGAATTCAAATTATGTATCTACTCTAAAAGCTGTTCTGGCCAACTACCTACGTACTTAGTAACCTATTGTCTGACTTAGGTAGTTATTATGTAGCTTATTAGCTTTGGTAATGAGTCCAAGGTGGCCAGCACTGTATTTACCATTCTCTTACCCTATCTTTTTATTCCTTTACACTTGTGAAATACTAACCCTATTCTTTTAAGTGTTTTATGCCTACTAAGTGACCAGTAATGATTTATTGCTCTTGTTAATATTGGGTTTTCTGGATTTGTCACATATTCATGGCTGTAAATAATGTTCATGCGCTACTTTGTAGTTTTACAGAGGATTTTTACAGAGGGCTTTTACACAGGGCTTTTATAAACTTAAGTTATCTTCTTTAGAGACTTGTGATTGCAATTTTACGGACAACAAAGCAGTGGCTCAGAAAGGCTAAGTGACTTGGGCAGCTCATCTTACTTTTGTTGCATTGTAAAATAAGATTCATTATATCCACTCTAATCCCCAGACCATAATACCATGATTATTTAAAAAACTCATAACATTAAAATATTTAGAGCTCCTTAAAACCATAGTCTGGCTTTTGTCCTTCTGAATAATATTCGTTTTTGCGCTAGACTGTGGACATTGGAAGGTACACAAGGATCCTTTGCCATCTTTGTAGCGTTAGCAGCAAGCATGCCACATAGATACTCAAATGATCTTCACTGACATTCACAGAATCTTTAAGCTAGTGAAAGAGATAAGACATTTCTTTGGCTTATTCCTGTGTGTGTGTGTGTGGTGCACTAAGCAGTGAGTCCAGTTCTTCATGAATGCGAGGCACATGCCGTGCCACTCAAATTCATCCCAAGCTTTGGTTCACATTTTTGTTAGTAACTTCTTAAATTCCTGAACTTGTCCCTCTTGCAGCTAAGACTTTGCTTTGAGGCAGTTATGTAATATTTTGTGGATTGGGGATAGAAGTATATTGTGTCAACTATTATACCTTGGATGGGTTACAGTGTTGACTGAGCGTCCTGTCACACATGATGTTTAGCTATTAGAGAAACATTCAGGCAGTTAGGATGTGCACCCTCAGCTATGAATCAATAGGTAAGCTAAAGGTGGTTATGCTGAAACTGTAATATATACCTGTGTCCTTACTTAGGAATACTATGGACCTCCTGCCTTGGTCTTGTCTATTATCATCGTCATCTTTAATGTTAGCGGGAGCACATGTGTAGAAGAGAGACTTAATTGCTCTACTACAGGCTTGGAATAGAAAATGGATATGCAAAATAGATATCGAGTGTTGGAGGCTAAGACGAACATCTTCATCTCCGTATGAGCATCCTTGCATTCAGAACATGGTAGGATCTTCTCCAGTGTCTATGCCTGTAGTTCTAATTTTAGTTTTCATATCTCTCCAGTTACTTTTTGAGATAGTCCCTGTCTCTTGTACTTGGGAATGTGGAACTTCCACCTAGAAAGGCTATGATACTTAGCTGATATAATGTAAGCACTGTTGCCTTGGCAGAATCCCAGAGGACACCTGTTACCTCTTCACACATCTTTTCCTTTTTCTGTAGCACATACTCTGCCTGGATTTTTACTTTAAACAAACTCCATCATCAAGAGTTCAGAGAACACACATCACAGAAAGGGGTGTACACTACATAGCAGGCTATTCTCTGGTTAGATTACTCTTCTTCTCCCACCTGGGGACTGGTTTTCAGCTTGAACAGCAGCCCAAAATGATGACCGGCAGGAAAAAATGCCCACAAACTTTCAGAGTCTGTGTAAAAGATAACTAAACACACCCAAGATTCCTCTGTCAAGCAGGCAGAGGAGGCAGCAATGTGACACTCTCCTTACTTGATTCTTTTCTGTAATCATCATCCATGTGAAATGACCAGGTTTTTCTCAAATATTGGTAAGACACAATCAGGTTGAACAAGTCTCAATGCAAGGCAAATTGAGAAATTTCATCTATTGGGAGACTGAAAAATCTAGATGTTTCCATCTTCAAATCATGATCATCTTGTTCACATAATAAATTCAGTTTAGATGCTTTGCAAATAAGACACTTACAAAAAAGACAGGATCTTTTTTAGTTGTTAAAATCTTGGAAATTTAAGATTAGATAGGTCTTTTCAAAGGTTCTTCTTTCATTGCACAATAGTTTCAATATTTCCAGCACTATTTATACTTGAATTTGGTTTGGTTCTATTCTTCCGGGATGTAAAGAAGAAATATTTTCTGTGTGTCAAGACAGAGGTTGTCGTGTAAATAATGCTTGATTTGCAAGCCTACCAATAATTCAGAAGGACGTGATGATTGGGCTACTTTTTACCTATGCATTTTGCGTCAGCATAAAAAAACAAACTGATGAGGCAAATAAAGCAAAACTCTCAAAAAATCCAAAGCGAGGGCGTGAAATGATCAACATTAGTCTTTCAGAATAAGATGATTATTTGCTTAATTCTATAAATATTAGTTTAAACTGCTTTAATTTCTTAGGTAGTATGCACAGGGGCAGGAATATGAGTTCTTGTACTGTGTTGATGAGGCATAGAATAAACATAACACATGTGCTGGTGAAATAAACTAACAGTGGGTTAAACGTTCAAAAACCTCAGTGTAAGTTCTGTGCCCTCTATTTCTTCCATGGAGGCATCTTGGGGAAAAAAGGTTTCCATTTCCTGTCTGAAGCTCCATGTCTGAAACCAGCCAATCTAACTTTCTTTCTTCCTTATTTCCTTCCTTCCTTCCTTCCTTCCTTCCTTCCTTCCTTCCTTCCTTCCTTCCTTTTCTTCTTTCTTTCTTTCTTTCTTTCTTTCTTTCTTTCTTTCTTTCTTTCTTTCTTTTTCTTTCTTTCTTTCTCCCTTTCTTTTTTCTCTCTCTTTCTCTCCCTTCCTCCCATCCTTCCTTCCATTCTTCCTGCCTTTTCTTTTCTCTTCTATTCTTTTTTTCCTCTTTTTCACTCTTTGCTTACTTATCTTTACTTTCCTATTTCAAAGGAATTATTTTTTTCAGCTTATTCTTCCGTGATCCTTTGTTTCAACATCTATGGAAAATAAATCAGGGGGCTCACAAGTCCTACACCAGACTAGGTTTGCACCAGCTTTATAGCATTGCAAATTGTGTGAACAGGGTTGTGGAGCATGTAAGTGAGCTGAGCGGTGAATTTGGTTCGGAGTGAGATAGGGCTAAGAGTGGCAGAAGATTGTTACTTAACTGAACTTTTATATGGCATGATAAAGACCGCATGCAGGTCACAAGTATGGGTTTGAATTGATGGATAGTTGCAGGGGCCTGTGAGAAAGAGACAGGCTGGAGAATCTGGAGACCTGTGTTTGAATCCTGACTCCTTCCCTACCTGACTCATCATGTGAGTTTAAACCAGTCATTTTCTTTCTCTGGCCTTGCTCTTCACCTGTAATACAAGGGCAGACTCAAGGAAAATTCCTTTTCCTTTCCAGAACTGTGAGAACCAGCAACTTGGAGTGTCTGCAGAGGGAATATGGTGGGATATGAGCTGTTTGATGATTTGCAGTTGGTTGCTTGCTGCCTGTTATCTCCTTGGCTAACTTTGTGGCAATTTGCTCAGCAGATTGTACATTATGTTTTTATAACATCTTTTTTCACTCTCATATATACCCTCTTTACAATTAAGATTAGATTATTTATACATCCGTCATATGTGAAGCTGATCTGGTGGATATGGTCTCTTTCTTCTTTTGGCCCTAACTAATACTTCCTTGCTAGAAAAAGGAACGAGTAACAGAATAATGTCAAGCAGTCCAAATCCTGAGTGCTTCCCTGACATTATGGGGAGGATTTTCTTTTAGGTTTTAATCACTAGTAATATATTATTCAAAACCAAATACACTCAGTCAATTTTGTATTCAAACAATTTAAAAACCAATAATTATTTATTTCAGCACTTGATTTTCTACTGATTATATGAGAGAGAAGCAGCATTTTCTTGTTTCTAGGTGAAAGTTGTCCAAAATCCCAAGAGTTTCATGGCTAAGAGACAAAGTTTCTTATTTGTGCAAAGAATAAAAGATACTAAAATATTCAGTAGGCATTAGAGTGGTTTTTTTTTTTTTGGCATTAGAGTGTTTATGAACCCGAGTTACATCAGAAGTCCTTGTGACACAATAATTATTAAAATGTGTGCAGCTATGTACCGACTGCAATAATGTGAAATTCTATGTTCATGAATAATAATATACTGAATATGGAAAAGGTGGTAGAATTTGGGTAATGACTGAATTAGCAGTGAACTTTAATTCTTTTTTAAATATTTTGTCAATATTTCATTGCATTTTTTTTCAACAAAACATAGGTGCAGTAGGCATTGGGCTCAGTTATAAATCGAAAATAAATCTGCTGAAACTTCAGCAAATCTGTTCATGTATCATAGTTTCATGCTTTATTCATTGATGTCTGACACTGAGCAGACATTTGAGGAGATAACTGTGTCTTTGGAAATAGTTGTTCTGTAGCATTCACTATGTGCTTCACTCTGCACTTTCCATACTTTAACTCATGTAATCCTCCCAACAACCCAGTGAAACAGGCAGTGTCCATCACCAGTCCAGGAACTGAGAACCCCAGCCCCGGAGGTATGAAATCACTTGCCCAGGTCATGCGATAGAAAATTGCAGACCAGTCTGTGAGTTTAAGCAGCAGTGAGCCTCTGGGGATATAGTGCTCTAGGCTAGTATGACTATCAATTTTCCTTTGTTACTGAAAAACCAGTCCAACTATATATTTATATACAGATTTTACCATCCTTTAGGACATCTAATACATGCAGGTTTAGTGTCACCTAAGCCCTGAGCCAATGAGAATCAGACAAGGAATCATTCAGAGTTTCTGCCTGTGGTCAGACGGGTTTAAGAAAGAACAGCGCAGTGATGTGCCGTAAACTGGCTTCCAACCCTAGTAGCTTAATGCAACATGGGGCTGTGACTTACTTTTCTAACCTTCATCTTCCATAGCTGTCCTGCTTACTTGGGAAACTCACAAGACTGGAAATCAGACACAACCTCAGCAATTTTTAAACCTCTGTAACTTGAGGAGGTTGCGTTTCTGTGTCATTGCTTCCTGACTTGTACGATGGCTCTCTTCCAAAATTGGCGGGACAAATAAGCAAACTACATAAAGAATCGAACACAACATTGATACTCAATCCCTTTGTGTGCCCTTGTTTTTGTTTGTCGTGCTTTTTATTATCTGATTCTTAAAGCTGCTACTTCCTTTGTGTCTGCCTGGTGCTAGATGTGTGCCTTAAATGCCCACCATCATGTCAGCCCCTCTGCATGGAGCTAGATGCAGCTTCTGGTAGCCTTCACACCATGCCTGTGAACACTGCTGACCCATTCACAAGATTTCTATCAAATGCGGGAAGAGACTGCTTCTCTCAGTCATAGCATTATATTCCTCCTGTCTGTTGCTGTCCTTCTACTCTACTTTGACGTGAGCTGTGATCGGTCCACAACTGATTATATTCTTTCATACTTTTCTTCAGACTGTTGACTCTTGTTCTTATTAGTTTTTTCTTCACTTTGTCTGGTCCACTTCATGTGTTTTCCTTTTTCTGCTGGAAACAACTTGAATTCAGAATGCAGTGGTGGTATATAGTTTAAAACAATACTTAAGACACCCTGGCTTTAAGTCACAATAAAAAAGTAAAAAGTAGAGACACCAACTGGGTAATCAATTGACATCTGCTGTTTAAGTCAGATTTTTTCTAATTTGTCCCCATTGTATGACCTACAATGGAGTCCAGTTCTCTTAGAAGGGTGGACTTGGCTATTGTAACAAAAGTGTTGACATTTCTGGAAAACCCAGACTAACATTGTCTTGTGCTTGGGTTTTGGATTTAGAAATACATTTATGTTTTTCTGACTACTGAGGAGTATGTGCATAAGGGATTAGTGGTAATATTCTCAGGAGAGATTTCTATAGTTTAAAAGAGTAACTGAGATCACATCTAGAAGATCAACTCAACATTACACATAATCACACTGGTTAGTTAACTGATACAAAGGTTTATGCTTGAATATCCATTTATTCGTGTCATGTACTTTGCTTGTCAGTGGGACCAGAAATAAAAGTGACAGTTTTCTGACGTCAGGAAGGTATCATGCATTACCTTTTAAATATATACACAAATGGAAACTTAGGAGGAACTTACTGTTGCAATGAATGTGAAAATCTTTAGATTTTAAGTTTGAATTTTACTTTCACTATAGATTTCTCTGGGTAATTATTGCAGGCCTGGAACTAATGAACAAGACAAAGTTTGTATCATCTACTATCATCCTAGCAAAATATACTCTGTGGGAATGCGAAATCTGGAAAGGAGTTGCCCTTTGAACTTGCTTTTGCAAAAGTGATGGAATTAAAATATTAGAACAACATTCCACTTTGATGGGACAGTATTAGCGAAGGCAAAGAGACATTTGTACATATGGTAATTAGAAAAAGATGAATGCAGTGGTTGGTTCCTTCATCCAGCAAATATTTGTGGCTCTGGACACTGTTCTAGGTGCTGAAAATAATAGTGATGAGGCAAAGTCCTTGACTTCATGACTCACAGAGGGATGGTCATGGGACACAGTGAAGGATGAATTATGAGAGAAAGGTCGGAGGGAAACTCTGGAAATATGTTACAAATTATCTAATGTAGGTGATTTCATTAGCCTTTAAAAACTGTTAATGCGATCGTATTTTAAAAATTAGATTCCTGGAGGTTTTAGAAAACAATGGTACTTACAACATTTCAATCATTCACTAGCTTTTCAAGAACACGTCTTTGCAAAGCAGAACCCACCCGTGAGCATGCTGCCATTGCTAGAGGAAGTGCTGTGGTCCAGTGTTTCGCTCTGTGACTTCTGACAACCTCTGGTGCTGACACAAGTCCCTCATGGCATGGGACAGTGCTTCACATTTGTTCGCTTCTGACCCTGGACTCCCTGACGTTCCAGTACTGAAATGTGCAGACTGGTATTTTAGGGCAAAGAACTGAAGAATCTGTTGAAATGTGTCAGGCTTAAAAAATTACTCCTCGAACAGCTGTAATTTACTATCAAGTCTCAGAATAATGAGGACAGAACAAAAACTGTATAATCACATTCATGCATTTTTCAGCTGTGTTAGATCCACCTGAAATATATAAGGACCAGCTCGAGAAACATGCTTGTCTCTAACCTCGGCTGTGCTCCCTCGATGGTGCATTTTGATATTCTGACTGTCTTTCCTTCAGAAAGTCGGAGAAGCTAAGAGAACAATTGTGGATCCCATTCGTCATCTTGCTGTTTGTCTGCTCACTTCCTAGGTGAACACATTCAACAGGATCCCTGATCTCCCTAACCCTAAATTTTCTTAGGAGTATAATAGAGATAATGGTACTTATTCATAGAGTTGTTTGGAGGATTAAGTGAAATGATATATGAAAGTGCTCACCAGACAGTAAATACTCAGTAAAGTGTAGCTATTATTATTTTAAGTACTGTATCTCAAAATTGCCTCATTATAATCTCTGGTTCAAATTCATAGCCATGAGTTTTACTGAGTCTGATGGATTCAGCTTTGATTCATTTTTTAAATGAACTCCAAACATAGCACTTGTAGACATATTTCTCATTATCATTCAACCTATATTCCTGTAAAATACAGCAGCCTCACAAATAGATGGCTTTTTCAATAGTTTAAAACTGTTCCAGGAATACATATCCTGCCAAAGTGCATAACCATAACCAGTGGTTGAAATCTAGACTAGTACCTTGTGTAGAGCAGCTCTCAGCCTGGCTGGCGAAAGGTTTGTGAACATGATTTTGAAAATGAAAGTCAGCAGATGACTTTCATCTCCTAACCAGAGGGAACAGTCGGACAGATGGCAAGTTCAGCCTTATCTTTTCTCTGGTCAGGCTCTTTTGATCTCAAGTGACTGTTGATTCTTATCTTAATAAAGATAGAACAGTGCTGGGGGAACACCTGGGATGCCTGTTCCTTCAGAAAAGTTTCTCAAGAAAAAGCAGTGTCAAAATGATACCTTAAGCATAAAATTACAGGTGATTTATTCCTTTCCTTTTTCTTTTACGCTTGTCGTTTTATTACCAGTTCTGGTAGGGATATTATCAAAGACTACAGTTCCTTTTCTCATTTCTTCTTTTTGGAGACAGTCACTTTCAACTCTTTGGGATATTCGCCACTCTATCTTTAATAATGTTCCCTCCTAAACAGCTCTCCGTTTCTCAGGTGTCTGTTATCACTTGTGTCTAGATACCTTCCACAGCCTTGCACGGTTACAGGTGAGACTTTTCAGAGGTGCTGGCTGATCTACAGTGTGCGATGCTGAGAGTAGGTGGCTGGTGCTGGGATCAAGGTTGCATGATTACTCAGTTAGCTCACTGATTGGTCTGGCATAATTCTGGTAGGATTAAGGGTGGCCCATCCTGGGTGTACTGCCCTCCCTAATGGTGGGTAACCTGGATGGAATAGAAGGGACAGAAAGAGGGTTGTTACCTGTCACTTGCTTGCTGCCTTCTGCCTGCCCTGTTTTGACATGGACTGCTTTTCCTCTATGATGCCTCTCAGCCATGCAACCCTGCCTTGGAGCTAGCTGGACTGAATCCTCCACAAACTGTGAGCCAAACTAAACCTATCCTCCTTTAGTCGTCAAGAATTTTGTCTCAGCAATGAGAAATGTAAGTCAGACAGTGCCCCACCAGGGAATGAAGTTCTCAGTCAGTTCCCATCATCGCATCCCTTCCATCGGACCATCTTTTAGGCCTGCTGTATTGCTATTTGGTGAGGATCCATATTTAACTAGTTACATAGTTATGATTAGGCAAACATGCTTCATGCCTAAGGCAAATTAAGCTGTGATCACACTTCCCATTGTCAACTTTTTCTTCTATGGTTGATAACTGTCTGTTTTTTTGTTTGATCCACTTTCTTCATACTTTACCTGACTTCTTACTAGCAGTCTGGATTTCATCCCAAGACATTTAGATGCAGA
This sequence comes from Dinomys branickii, assembly GCA_004027595.1. NCBI lineage: Eukaryota > Metazoa > Chordata > Mammalia > Rodentia > Dinomyidae > Dinomys > Dinomys branickii. Next base: position 38,927 of record PVLD010006405.1, on the reverse strand, counting down.
TATTTTATCAAGGGTATCTTTCTGGAGTGATTTTTCCCGAAATCTTCTAACTGTGTGGGCTCTTTTCCTTCTGTATCCTACACATTAGTTGATCTTGGGATCTCTTTTGCCATCATTTTGTAAAATCTCTGCAGCTACCCTTGTAGCTCTAATTTCTCTGCTATCACATGCATTGCTCTTTCTTGGTTCCCTTATCTTGGTGGAATATATGCTGCAAAGCTCCCTCATAAAAGGGTACATTGTAGTTAGGGTGCTTTGAGCTTTTGTGTATCTAAAAATAATACTTCCCTTCATATTTAAAAAATATGTCCTCTGTATGTGAAATTCTAGATTTAAAATAATTTTCTTTCAGAATTTTTTTTCCTGCTGTCTTTTCATTTTGTTATTCTCATCTGATTTCATTCTGCTTCCATATTTTTTGTACAGGTTTAATTTTTCTTCTCTCTCAATCTTTGTAGCATCTCTTCTTTCAATGCTAAAATATTTATGGTGATTTGTTATCTTGTGGTTTCACTTCACCCATTATTCTAGGTAGTTATTCTTTAATTCTATAAAATGTTCTTTAATTTTCAGAAAGTGGTTTTCTTGTCTCTTTTTGTTTTATTCCAGCTTTCTGAGAATCTTGTTAACTTATTCATATCCATATTTTCATGTTTTATCTCTAACTTTTTTCTCTATTTTCTAGATGATAATTTTCCATAATATTTGTCTTTTATTTATGGTAGCAGATTTTTAGCTTCCAAGGGCATTACTTGTTTTTGTTTTATTATTTGATTTTTATGTTCTGTTATCTTCTTGCACTGAGGCAATATTTTCTAATACTTTCTCGAGAAATTAATGTTTTAAAAGTTTCCTTTTCTTTCCATAGCCTCTGTTTCCACCAAGATATTGTTTGCTTTTATTTGTACCTTTCACAATAGAGACTTTCTGCAGATGGTTTTGTACTTCCTGGATGTGGTGGTTAGCACAGTGATGGAAGATTCTGTAAAAGTGGAGTGGCTTGTTGACAGTGACCTTAGCTGTACTGTGATCTCTCTGTGAGTTTTGTTGTGATGCTCCTGATATTGTATCTTTGGGTCTTACGTCTTATGTCTGTGAGTTTCATCAAAAAAGATCCTCCCATTCTGTTTGGATTACAATGAGCTAGTAACTAGAATTCCATAGGTCTCAGAAATCAGCTTGTAAATGTTCACTTAATCCCCTAATGTTCAATGCAATTCTTACTTTCCATGACACGGAGATTTTCTGCTGTATTCACCGCAAAGAACAAATCTCCAATCTTCAGTGGGGTTGGGGCAGACAGTTTGCTCAATGCTTAACTTTTAGGAGAAGGTTCAGGTTACAACCTGGTCTTTAAACTCTCTATCAGTCTTGTATATTTTCCTCCTTTCCCATTCACCCTACACTAGACAAACTGGTTCTACTGCTGTCTATACTTTTGAAGATTGTGCAGTTTGAGTCAGGGAGTTGACAGACTTTTTCCCACTGCTGATTTAAGATACAGTTTTCTGAGGTCTGCTAAATTCTTTATAGCTTCATGAACTGCTTTGCTGGTTCTACAGTGTTGTGATTGTCTTTCCTCCGTTTCGCTCTATCTCTAAGAATTTCTGCAACACACACACACACCCATACCCACACCACACACGCTCCTATACATTTGTGGTGCTGATGATTGAACCCAGGGCCTTCACACTGAGCTACATTCCCTGCTCTTTTATTTTTGAGATAGAATCTCCTTATGTTGATAAATTGCCTAGGCGAGGCTCCAGCTTGCAGTCCTTTTGCCTCAGCCTCCAGAGTGTTGGGATTATGGGCATGTGCTACCTCATCTGAATCCTTTATATACTTTTAATGTTTCAGGCAGGAGGGAAAGTAAAGGCCTGCGCTGAGTTCTTTATCCTTACTTAGAAATTTCTTTATTCTTAAAAAAAGTACTAAATAAGCTTACGGATAGACAATCCCTGACCAGAGGTCCTGAATACAGTGATCTGTTGTTGCAACATAGGTCAGGTGGTCCGACATTGAGGCTTTTATTTTCCCTGTGAGAAAATGTCAAGCAAGTAGTTTTATAGGAGTTGCAGGTTTAAGGTAATTATCAAGATCTTTTCCAGATGGATTGTTCAAAACCTCTTAATTTGGCAGGTATATTTTAATTCATACACAAAAAGCAAAAATTGTATTGCTAGGGGGTTCTGTGCTCCATTTCAATACACGTGTACATTATATAACATTTAAATTGATTTAAGCCTATTCACATCCGCAAGTGTTTGTTATTTTTAGTTGGTGAAAAAGTTTCAAAATCCTTTCTTCTATCTTCTTAGACTGCACAGTGCATTATTAACAGCCACAGGTACACCACTGTCCAGTAACACACCAGATCTTCCTCTTAATTGCAATCCAGTACCCGGTGATCAACCTCCCATTCCTCTCTCCTCTCTTTACATTCTGAGGCCTATAGTAATGGCCATTCTACTCTGTACTTCTATGAGATCTGCTTTTTCAGATTCTACATATAAGCAATGTCATGTGGTGCTTGTCTTCCCATACTGGGAATGTTTCCCTTCACGGCGATCTCCATTTCCATCCATACCATCGCCAATGATGAGATTCATTCTCTTTTGTGCTCAATACCATTCCACTGTGTGTCTGTATCACACTGTCTGCTCTTCAGTTTATAAATACTTAGGTTGGTTCCACTTTGTGGCTATTATGGATAATGCCACAATAAATAAGGAAGTGCAGATATATTTTTGACATACTGACTTCATTCCCTTTGAATATATATGCAGTAGTGTGTTTGTTGGTTGATATAGGGGTCTTATTTTTAATTTTTTTGAAAAATTTCAATACGGTTTTCCATACTAATTTACATTCATACTTACAGTGTACAGGAGCTTCCTTTTCTCCACACCTGGCTAGCACTTGTTTATCTTTTGCATTTTGGCCTTTCTTACTGGGGTGTGGGGATGTCCCATTGAGGTTTTGATTTGCATTTTCCTGGTTAGTGATCTTGAGGATCTTGAGCATTTTTTCATGCCTCTGTTTACAGATAGTGTTTAAAACTTGCCTTTGACACATTCACCCATTCCTCATGGCAGGCATCCATGTCACCACCTGCCCTAAGCCTTGTGCATGGTTAGCCACTGGCAAATCTAAAAGGCTGTCCTGACACAGAGACTTTCCACCCAGCGCGGAAGACACACACCGCTGCCTAACATGCAATGTGACACATGCTGTCATGGAGATAGTGACAAGTGCTAGGAATTTTAGGGATGTGGGAATGTGTAACTCTGCTTTCAAAATTCACGATTAGATATGTGTCTGAGCTGTCATTCTTCAAGTAATAATTTCCCAGAAAAAAAAATCTCTTGCCGATTTGTATCTGGTGAAGTTATGAACTTTCTAGCTCTGAAATGGACTCTTTGGCCAAAAGAGACTACAAAAGTAGATTTTTTTTATTAATTCATTTATTTTTTTAGGAGTGGATTTTAGATGCTTCAGTCGACTTGGAAAATCTGAGGCTAAGAGAAAAGATGGCTGAATCCTAAGAGAACAAGTGGCTGAAGCTTGAAGTTCAGCTTTCTTGATTCCCAGACTACCGGTCTTCCCATTCCACCCCTAACCTAAGATTCAGTTGTGGCTCTAAGTCTCAAAGATCTCAAAGTAACAATTTTCAAAACTTCTGTGCATTTCTTAAAAACTGTAACTTAAATGAAAGCTGTGCTTTGGGTACACATGTAGATAGAGGACTGTAAATTTTTTCATGCAATCTCATGAAAAGGGAATTGCTTGGCATTCTCTTGGCTCCTTTTGAAATCAGCAGCCCCATTGTTAACCTGAAAGGACAAGGCCCATTTGGTATGTATGGATTAGTATTATTTGAGTTTAAATATATCGAGCAAATTTAGGCAATATTTTCCCAAGTGAAGTGTCCGTATGCCATTCTGCAATATGTTTTTGAGATATGTCTAGGTTTACGTTGTCTTGAAAGCACACAACAGATGAATAAATGTAGAATTGAAACATTTTGAAGAGGCAGAGCATGTTGCCTTCAATGAATACTTGTAAATATAATATATTCCATTAAATTCATGGTTTCTTGGATTAATGAGGGATTAGCAAATGCTATTTTATGAGAAAGATAAGAATTAGAAAACACATAATCTGATTGTCAGTTCTGTATCAGTAACACAGTAACAATAACACATTACTTATTCGAAGCAAAGCACAACAATTTGAAAGAGATCTTTCAGTGTCTTCCCACAGTACGCTAACTTTTCACAGCCACAACTTAGAATGTAATTTTCTCAAGATAGTTTTTCTTGGTCCTCCTCTGTTGTTGCGGCTGGTATCTAGATGGCCCCTGGAAGCCTCCTGGGCTCACAAATGGGACTTTTTGAGAGTGGCTGGATGTGCATTGTGTAATACTGGGATTAGGATGTGTGTAGAATGGTTTAGCATAGCTCTGGGTGTGGACAATAGAAGATTTAGTCTGGGTTTTAGTGGAAACACCAGAAGTTTGGATGGGATTAAATGGAAAGGCTCTCTCTCTCTCTCTTTCTCTCTCATGATTATATATCTGGAACAAAAACTGCTATGGTTTTATAGACAGAGAGCTAAATTTGTAGTAAGAAAATCCAAGTTCAAGTTTGGCTTTATAACTCAGCTGGATGTATTACCTTCTTGTTTTAGGCCTTAGTGTATTGAAAGGGAGAGCCTATCCTACCTCTGGGATTTGGGGAAAGATTCAAGGAGAGAAAGTATATGGAAAGTGCTTGGTAAACTATATATTACTGTGTAAAGGCAAGTTATTAATAGAGGTCTGACTACTCCTGATTGTTTCTGCTCGGTCAGTTAGCTCTGGATGAGCAAATTGGAGAGGACAGGGAGGGAGGAAACAGCACTGGGCTGGACTCCGGTGACCTGGAGGCCATCGGGTGCTGTTCAGCAGTCAGCTGCTGACTTCAGGTGACCTTGGCAAAGTCTCTGTCCCTCATGTGCTTCTGTTGCGTCATCGTTAATATGAAGTGGGCTAAAGGATACATGATCCAGAGCCTTGCTCACTTTAAAAATGCCTATGCACTTTTGAGGAGATTATACTTCACTTAAATAAGTGATTCAGTCAGAAGTCCTACTAATTATAGGTTCAAATAGTACACTTTGAATACATAATTTTAAGGAATTATTTTAAAGAAAATGTCCAAACTTGATCTTTTAAGCACTGAAAAGGAGCCAATGAAATCTATGCCACTCATTTTTTTCTATTGTATCTTGAAAGAGGAATATGTGTATTTAAAGGGAGGCAAAATATTAACAAATGAAGTGCTGCGTGAGAAATACATTATGCCTACAACTCTTAAAGCACCTTGTTTTTGAGACATATTCTTTGTTTACTCGAAATTTTTCCCCTTCATTTAATAACAAAAAAATCCACATTTATTAATCCTCTGGCCCTGTGCTAAGCATCGTATATGCACAAATAAGATAATTCCTATTTAAAGGATAGTTGGTCTAGTATAGACAATACTATGTGGTAAAATTATGTAAGAAAAGTAAAAGGCAGTTCCAATAAACAGAGATCAATTTTGCTGAGGGGATAAGGGGATGTAAAAAATACAGCACCTTCAGAATACATTGTGGATTGTAAGTGTTTTCTTGCATGCTCTATCATTTAAGTATTATGCAGACTCTGATAGGCATGGAGCAAGATACCATCTCTTCAAACTCTCATTGAAATCTCTGAATGCTACAAGCCTGGGAATGTGGAAGGAATGTTGATGAGACATATTGCTGTTTTAAAAATGGATGGGTATAGTAGACTCAAATTTCTGAAAGTTTTGTGACTTGGACCATATTTTATATTTGTAAATGAGTATCACCCATACTTATCTTTTTCAATGAGATTATGAGAAACTTCCCAATTTATGTAGTGTAGATGTTCAACTGCACATATATTTTCAGGATGAATTATCTAATACTTGTAACATTTTGGCATGTGATTACAAAGTTGGAGGAATCTTAGTTCAACTGGTTAATATTCGCATTATTCACAACAGACAAATGAAAATGACTTAAGTGTCCACTGACTGATAAATGAATAATGTAACTGTGAGGTCGCTACATAATATTCCAGATACATACATGATGAGATACCCTTTAGTCTTGCAAAAGAGATCTTGCCATTGACAGCAACTTAGCTACAACTGGACAGCAGTATGACAAGTAACATAAGCTAGCCAGAAAAGAGGAGTACTGCATGATCTGTCTTATAGTGGGAATCTTAAAAACAAATCCAGCTACACAAAATCAGAGTAGAATCATGGGCCTCAGGTTACCAGAGGCAGGGGTCAGTGATGGGGAGGGTCAGTCCAAACACTAAACATTGCATTTATATAGGTTGAATAAGATCTTCATTTGCTGTGGAGTTGCTGAACATTGACTTGGTCTGTTTTGCTGTTCACGCAGAATCTTTTCCATGAATGCCTTCTAAAACAGTTAATGCTGTGGACAAAGTTACTACCCACTGTCAATACTAACATTTCAAGGGAATGTGACTCTTTTGACCTGAAATGCTTTTAATAATACATCTACTCAAATACCTTAAGGGACTTCCACTCATAAAATGGTGAAGAGCCATTGCTTCCTCTCTGCCTTGTTTTCAGTGGCAAATTTCTGAAAATGGAAGTATGTCCTTCCATTGTGATGCTACGGGACCCTGGTTAAGTCTGTTTGCTGTCCAGTAAAATTATAATTTTATTCTAATTGAGCATATTAAATAGAGGGAATCTTAAATTTCAATAGCTGTTGCTGTGATTTAATTTTGTCCCAAGGAGCATAATTTGCTGGGTTTATGAATGTGATTCTTGGTTTTGGCCTATGCTATCTTTATTTTTAAAAACATTATGTCTGCCTTAGACTCTGCAGTTTGGAAGAATCTAATGAACATAGAGTGCATACATGTATGAAATAAATGCCTTAATAACAGTTAGAGGACCTGAAGTTGTTCATCTAAAAAAGATAGCTCAGGAAATGTGCTAATGACTGACCTCAGGGTGTAGTATTGCCTTCTGCTTAAAAAAAGAGAGGTTTTTGGATCTTATCTGGTGTTAGGGGTAATGGGACATGGCTGGGATTCAGCAAAAAGGACTTCAGTTACCATCTGTGAAAATCTTATGCCAAGATTGGCGACTGCTGAGTTTTTAAATGATCTTTTCTTATATCTGAATAAGATAATCTCTCAAGTTATATTCTAGTTCTGTGCTTGCCTTTGGGGAAGAAAGATTCAAACCCATTACTTTTGCAATGAAAATGATTAGGTGCAATGAAAATGATTAGCTACAATGAAATGATTCAAGGAGTTGGGAATTTTCTCGTCAAGCTGAGGCTTCATCCTACATCGGAGGAGCTGGAAGCTCGAGTGTGCTAGGGTGAAAATTAACATCAAAATCTTCCCCCAAACCTGGAACCAAGGCTTTCCCATCCTTCTAACTCCCTCTGAATACTTATGGGGTGGTCAGGCATGCAGAGGATTTGACTGGTCATTATACAAAATTGGGATGGAAGGTTAAGCTCAGCATATTGAGAGATATCTCTTCTTCCAGATATTGCAGGGAAAGGCTTTTTCTGGAAGGTCTGCAACTCCTTGCCAGTGTGGCTCAAGAAGAGCAGATATGGTTGTAGGTGATTTGCTGTGAGAAAATATGGAATCTTTATGTTATGTTCTAGATCATGGTGCTCACCTCCCATAAGCTGGAAATAAATGTGTAGGAGTGCGTCTCCTATATCTACCATGATGAAACACTTATTACTTTGAATGTTTCATGTCAGAAGTGGTGGTAATATCCCAGTAGGAATAACTTTCTGGGAGCCATGTTCCCATGGACTCACTTCTTTCCCACAGCTTGAACATGTGTGGGAAAGGGAAAGGTAGGTAAGGCCAAACAGATTTCCTGGATGGGGAAAACATTAAATTGTGATAAAATGACACAGCTACAAATGACATGAATATTGTTCTTCCCAATCCCTCATCTGACAGATGTAAAACCTGAAACCAGAAAGAAGACACAGCTGGTATTTAGCGGCGGGGCGGGATTAGAAGCAGGAGATGAGAATGACAGAGACACTTGAAAGTTACAGATGTGTTATAGCAATATAAAAACAACAGGAAATATATAAGAAGTTTACAGATATGCCATCAGGAAATACCTGTGGAAGTTCACTGGGACTAAAATTGTCACGTACAGCTTTAGCAGAATGGGGACCCATGTTCTTTTCGTAGAGTTGATATGAAATAACTTTTCTAAAAGAGACAAAGGGACCACTGTTTCAAAAAGAACAGTTTGGTAAGCAGCCCAAGAGGCTCCTGGGAGCTATTTACAGCGTAGGTGTTCTCCTTGGGGGCTCACAGATTCTCTTGGAGGACTGGGAGCAATCGTCTCCTTCAGGGGGAAAATGAAGATACTAGTAAGATCTCTGTTGCTCTCGGATCGCTTCGGCGAATATCTGAACCTTTCAGAACTCCAGATATGCAAAGGTAAAATTGTAGAGCTGGCAGACACGTTAGAATTCATAATTTCTGCTCAATCTGTGAATGTGGATGCATATTAAACTTTTCATTCACTTTTTGTCTGTTCTGTGCTGAAAGCCAAATCTGTTCAGTCAAGTTTATGGCCTTTATGCTACTAGGATAGGTCTGACTCACGCAGTAAAAACTGAGTAAATATTTTCATTGTTATTGTTGCATACGGGGCCACAGCTGTTCTTTCTGGTGGTATTATAAAATGTTTCTTGGAGTAGACTTAGAATTGGGTGTAATTTCTTCATTTTACAGTAGACAGAAAGGCTAAGAAAGAGTTCTTGTATAAATTTATACAGCTACATGGCTGCAGATCATAAACCAAACTCCTAAGTGCCATCTTTGTTCATTTCTCCGTCCAGAAAACTGATTGTGAGTTAAATAAGTCTGTCAGAGAGACTCAGATAAATAGTTGTCATGATCAGCCCCATTATCTGAAATTCAACACTTTAGTAAACCTGGTATTAATTTGTCAATGAATTAAATGATTTGTTTACTCGTTCATCAACAGTTCTTGAGAATTATCGTGTATCAACACTGGTCTGAACACGGTGGTGGATGGAAATAACAGCATTTCCTGCACTTTACCTTCTGCTGTGAAAGAAGTAAAGCAATTTGTCATACATTAAAACATACCGTGATCTAATCTCAGCTCTCAGAGAGGCTGAGGCATGAGGATTTCAAATTTGAGCCCAGTCTAGGCTGCCTCACGACTTTGTGAGATCCAAAGTCAAACTAATAAATAAAATACAATTAAATTAAATTTTAAAAAGGCTGGAGATACAACAGTGTGAAAGCTCTGTGTTCTATCCCCAGTACTAAAAAGGATTAACAAAAAAAAAAGGGAAGAAGGACAGAAGATGCAAGGAGGGTTAAATTGGAGTTTTGTTTTTAAAATTTAATTAATTAATTAATTAATTTCACTATTGGGGGTTGAATCCAGGAATTATTGGGGCTTTCATACTGAACTACATCCCCAGCCTTTTTTATTTTCTATTTTGAGACAGGGTCTTGCTAAATTGCTAAAATACCTAGCCTGGTCTTGAACTTGTGATTCTCCTCTTAGTGTTCTGGGATTGCAAGCAAGCCCCACCATGTCCCACTTAATTTAGAATTTTAATTAGGTAGGTGATGGAAGGCCCCGGCTGGACAAGGACCAATTAGGCCGAGTAGCAACCCGTGTCCTGTAGGGGGCAGCATTTCAGGAAGAGGGAAGAGTAAGTGCAAGTCCGAAGGGGAACATGCCTTGCTGAGCACCAAGGGGGCCAGCGAGGGCCGCGAAGGTGTCCCTGTTGGAGAAGAGGTCTGGGAAGACCACGGCAACTCTCTCTCGTCAGGCCTCATTGCTCCTGACTGGTGGCTTCTGTAACCACCCAGTGGCACAAGAGCAAGGGGAGCAGCCAGGCTCCCAGTCAGGCTACCTTGTGCCTAAGATAGGCTACTTTCCAGCATGATCACCTTTTCCAGATAACTGCAGTGGGAAACGGCTGCCAGGTTTACACAAGTGCCTCTGGCCTTCTGAGCCGGGGCCTAGAACTGACCTTCTGTATGTGCGAGTTGATAGCTTTTGTTTGTTAATTGGTGCGCGTTTGCACTGTGTAATGGTTACGTTCTTCCCAGGGGCTGGCATATAGACTTAACACACCTTAATTCTTCTCCCACTCCCTCTTCTCCTTCCCTTCTCCCCCTGTCTCTTGGTCCCATTCCTTTCTGCAAAAGGGAAAAAGAAGCCCCCACTACCCTGCTTGTGGGAACGTAAATTAGTACAGCCATGATGGAAATCAGCATGGGGATTCTTAAAAAAAACTAAAACTAGAAATTCCATTCAACCTACCTAGTCCCTTTCTGAGTTAAAGGCAGCTTATTATATAGATATACGCATATCCATATTATTAGTAGCATAATTCTTGGAAGTGGCCTATACATCCATCAACGGTAAAGGAATAAGACAGTGTGGTATTTATATACACTGGAGTACTACTCTGCCATTAAGAAGGATAAACTTGAGTTATTTGTGGAAAAGTGGATGCACCTTGGAACATAATGTTAAGTGAAATAAATCAGACACACCCCCTTAAATATTGCGTGGGTTCTTTTATATGAGAAACCCAAAATACAAAGGCCTCTGTATGTCCTTGTATTCCAGAATTTGGGGACCATAATCCCCCTTTAGAAAATATGACCCTCTTTGCCGGGCATGGTGGTGCATATCTGCAATCCTGGAGGGCTGAAGGAAGATGTAAGTTTCAGCCCAACCTGGACAAATTAGTAACATAGCAAGATCCTGTCTCAAAATTAAAAAAAAAAATTAAAATATTGGCAATATAGTCAGGCATGGTGGCACATGCCTGTAATTCCAGCACTCAGGAGGCAGAAGCAAGAGGATCGTTGCAAGTTCAAGACCAGCCTGAAGTGCATAGTGAGATGCTATCTCAAAAAGACAAACAAAAAACAAAAAAAAAAGAAAGAAAAAAGAAAAAGATTGGGGATATAGCTCAGTGTGAAGGCCCAGCGTTCAATTCCCAGTGCTCCACAAAAAGGAAAGATAGGAAGGAAGGAAGGAAGGAAGGGAAGGAAGAAAATATGTATCTCTCTACTGATACTACAGCAGCCTCAGCATACTGGCAGAAAGAGCAATTCAGGTTACTTTACAAAATTCTATCTTCTGCCTGAAATCAATGTGAGTCTAAAAGATGCCTCCAAAGAGCTGCTGTAGATGCAGACAGTTTTATTTTAACAGAACAGCATGTTTCTCCACCAGGGCTCCTCAGAGCCCGCTCAGCACTCTTTGGGGATCCCCCGCCGTGCTCTATGCATCTCTGCGTTAGCCTGCTGTCTCCTGGATGGAGCTAGTCCCGTCACCTCCACCTGCAGAAGTTGGCCCTTGGTCTGGAAACCAAGCACCTGGAGAACTAGCTAAGAAGTTTGGGAAGATGAGGAGCCCTCAGAAGGAAGTATAGATTTTCAGGAAATCCTGCATTAAAGAGAGGTCACCTGTTTGTACTATTGCTAATCGTAACAGCTGTCCTTCATGCATAGCTCCTTATAATGTATTTCCATACTTTGTTATACACAGGGGCACAAAACGACCCATGTGAACCATCCTTGAGCTTGCTAGAAATAACCCCCCCAGGCACACTAGGCCTCACTGTTAGTAAGACCTCTAACCCCTTAAAGTGTCAGAGGTAATGTTAGTGTTGCTATGAGGCCTGTAAAGCAATCAATTCTCTTGATCAGGGTAAGGCAATGGAGGATCAGTGTAGTTGAGTGACTGAGACAAGGCTGCCCACTCAGGACTCGGTAAATAAGAAGGCTGGGGCTCATACCCACAGGCTCTGTGCCTCCCAGCCCCACAGTCTTGTGGCTGTGATGTCTTCACGCTTCATACCCGCTTTGTGGTACATCTTCAAAGCACAAGCATAGAAAGAAACACAGCTCTTTTTCTCTGAACCCAGAATACCACCTCTTGTTTTTTCTACCAATTGTCCTGGCCTCCCCCCTCATCTGCTTGCTCATTCCAGAAATACAGACACCCCGGAAAGCTCTGCAGCATTATCCACGTGGAGCCCATAGTGAGCAAATCTGATAAGAATTGCTGACGTCAGTCACTTGTTCTGGGATTGCTCCAAAAACTTTCGGGCATCACTGAAGGGAATGGGTGTAAATGCCTAGTCCTATAGAACAGAAAATGTCCAGTTTAATATCCCAGAACACCATGTGTAAGGATCCTCATGGCCTGCTTTGCATGGGAATATTAGTATTCTGGTTCTTAGCATTTAAAACTATGACTGATGTTATTTGGATGACACGCAGAAAGGTGGATGCCTGGCTTTTGTAATTGACCTGACAGATAGGCAGAGCTGAGCCTACCAGGTCACCACATTTCACTTACAGGGAGTAGGCTTTGAATGAGGGGAAATACTAACAGAATTTTAAAATGTGACTCCTAGATCATGAATTATGATTCTTGAAGCAATTAAATCTCATGTTGAGTCTTCTGCTGTATTAGCTGTCTGCACATTGAAATATGATTACATCATTGTCGTGACTCTGTATGTTCGTGAAGCTCCCAATAAGTGGTTGTACTAAGGAGTCAGTAGTGAATGAGGGTCTCTCTAAAAGCCTGGCTTTTAGAAAGCACTTGTATGTGCAAGAGAAACTATGAGGACAGACAAATGGACCTTCCTCAGTGAGACCTTTTTCCCCTCCCCCTGTCCCATTGAATGAAGGTGCAACCCAGCAGGTGGCCTTGGAGTTCTTTCTGGGCAGAAGGTAGCCTTGAACATACGAGGTCTGCAGCACAGAGAAAGGCTTGGGCGGGGAGGGGCAGTGTTGAATAAGAAACAAGATTTCAAGCACTAGGTTTGTATGTGGAGCAGCGGAAAAACAATGCTTCGAATGTCACTTGCAAGCTATCAGCTCAGAGATGGAAGGACAATACCTTTGTTTTCTTTTTTCCTGTATACAGTTAAAGTATCGAACATGATATCTTGATAAACATATGTTTACTAAAGTGGCTACAGCTATCACTTAACACATCTAAATGAGCTAACGCTCTCATTTCCCATAATTACCTTTTGTTTGTTTTGGTGAGGACAACCCCAAATCTACTCTTCTATCCACAGTCAGTCCAACATACAATTCAATACAGATATTAACAGGAGTCCTCAGGCTGCACATTAATTACACTTCTAGACTTAGAGATCATCCTAAGTAACTTTAACCTTTTGCCTTTGGACATCCATCTCCTTCTCCACCCCTACATAAGCATCACTCTACTCTCTGTTTCTACGTGTTGGACTTTTGATAAGATTGCACATGGGAGAGAGATCACAGAGCATTTTTCTTTGTGTGGCTGAGTTATTTCACTTAATGTAATTCTGATTCATCCATGTTGTCACATACGGCAGGATCTCCTTTACAAAAGCCACACATTATTCTGTTGTGTGTGTGTATGTGCCTACTGCAACTCTTTATCCACTCACCTGTTGATGGACACATGGGTTGTTTCCATATCTCGGCTACTGTGAGTAATGTTGCAGTGAGCACAGGTGTGGAGATCTCCTGAAGAAGTACTTATTTCACTTCCCTGGAGTATATACTCAAAAGATGGATTGCTGGGTCACTCTATTTGTAAACTTTTGTGCAACCTCCACTGTGTTTTTTTTCAAATGGCTACACCAAGTGACAATTCAACTAATGCTGTACAGCACCCTCGCTAGCACTTGCTACCTCTCTATCTTTTTGGTGCTAGCCATCCTGTGATTGGGGGGTGTACTTCATGGTGGTTTTGACTTCCATTTGTATTTTTCTGATGATTAGTGATGCTGAGCACATTTGCTTAATCCCATTGGCCATTTTTATTTTTATTTTTTGAAGAAATGTCTATTCAGGTACTTTGCCTATTTTAAATCAGATGAGATCAGGTGTGCTCAGGGTGGTATGTCCATAGACTATTTTAAATCAAGTTACTGGATTTTTGCTATTGAGATGTGTGAGTTTATATATATATATATATATATATATGTATAATGTTGGAAAATATGAAATTTGATATGCCTCTATGTACTTATTCTTCTAGGAGTTTTTATGGTTTCAGGTATTGTTTAGGTCTTTAATCCTTTTAAGCAGATTATTGTGTGTGCTGTAAAATAAGAGTTCAATTTCATTCTTCTGATGTGGCTATCCAGTTTTCCCATCACTATTCATTAAACAGACCATTCTTTCCCTACAATATCCCCTTGGTGCCTTTGTCAAGGATTAGTTGACTGTGTATACCTGGGTTTATTTCTGAGATCTTAATTCTGTTCTTTTGCTCTCTGTAGTTGTTTTGATACTAGTACCACACTGTTTTGTGTTTTATAGCTTTGTGGTATTTTTTGAAATCATAATGTGTGATGTCTCTAACTTGGTATTTTTGCTGTTTTGTTTTTCTCTCTTCAGAATTGTTTTGGCCATTCAGAGTATTTTGTGGTCCCTTAATTTTTTCTCAACAATGATTTTCAGTTTTTAGTGCACAGATTTTCATCTCCTTGGTTAAATTTATTCCTAAGTGTTTTACTCCTTTTGATACTTGTTAAATAGGCTTATTTCTGTGGGGTCATTCTTCATGTAAAGAAATATAACCAGTTTTTGTATTTTGATTTTGTGTCCTTCACCTCTACTGAATTCATTTATTAGTTCTAACAGTTTTGTTGTATGTCATTTTGGATATAAAAGTATGTCATTTGCATATAGGGTTGGTTTTACTTCTTTCTTTCTGGTTGGAATGCCCTTTATTTACCTTTTCTTATAAAGTGATTTTACTAGTATTTCCATTACTAAATTGGATAGAAATAGTGAGAGAGGGTGTCCTTGCCTTGTGCCAGATCTTTGAAAAATTTTATTTTCTTTCTCTTGATTGTAGTGTTGGAGGTTATTCATATGCCCTGTATTATATATTTTTTGCCCTGTATTATATATTTTTTTAATTTTTTTTTCCCGGTACCAGGGATCGAACTCAGGACCTTGTGCTTGCCAGGCAAGCGCTTATGCCACTGAGCTATACCCCCAGCCCCTGCCCTGTATTATATTAAAAGAATTGCTTTCTATACCTAATTTCTTTGAGAATGTAATGAAAATATGGTGAACTCTGTCAAACGCTTTTGCTGCATCTGTCGAGATGATCATATGGTTCTTATACTTAGTTTTGTTAATGTGACATATACTGATAGTTTGTCTGTGTTAAATCAACGCTGAATCTACGGACAAATCTGTGTGATCTTTTTGGTATGTTGCTCACTTGAGCTTGCTAGTATTATATTGAGAGTTTTTGCATTTATGTTCATCAGAGATATTGACCTGTAGCTTTTTTTCTTTTGGTGCCTTTTCCTGGCTTTAGTATGAAGATAATGCTGACGTCATAAAATGTGGTTAGAGGTATTTCTTCTACTTCTAGTTGTGTTATTTTGAGATACATTGAAAAGAATTGGTGGTTAGTCTTCATCGACTGGTTGGCAGAGTTCAGCCATTAACTCATTTGATATTGGGTTTTATTATTGAGGGGTATGTAATTACTGTCTCAATTTCTTTATTTGTTATCTGTGTCTGTATAGGCTATTTATTCTTAATTCAATACTTACAGGCTATATTTTTTTAAATGTAATCATTTCCTTTAGTTTATTCAATTTTTTGGCATATAACCATTTATATTTCCCTCAGATACTTTTTATTTCTAAGATATGTCTTAAAATGTTTTAATTTTTTGTTTTAAAGAGAATAAAAACCAAAAATGATACAAAATTTCAAAACAAGATGATAGGAAATTACCAATGGTTATTATATTGCATATTGTTATCTTCAAAGTAGTTGCTCAGATTACCAGATACAGGCATGTAAGACTGATCAAACAATAAAAGCACTGACTGTTCCTTTCAATGAACTAATAGAAATGAGTAGGACAGTTATCTTAGCAATCTTGTATATATCTATGTATATTTCCCCTCCTTCCTTCTTTTCTCCTTCTCCCCATCCCAGTTGTTCTTTCCCTTTGAGCAGTTAATTTTCCTTTAACAACATTTACTGTACCTTTTGGATCTTATTTACTTTTTCAGTTTTATACACTAGGGAGACAATATGATGTTTACACATGTGGGTCTAATTTATTTCACTTAGGAGTATGGTCTCTAGTTGCATCCATTTATCTATAAAAGCCTCAAGTTTATCTTTCTTTATAGCTGAGTAATACTCCATTGTATAAAAACACCACATCTTTTTTATCTGTTCCTCAGTTGATGGGCATTTGGGTTGTTTCCAAGATTTAGCTATGACAAATTGCGTTGCTACAAAGTAGGGTGCACATATATTACTGTGTTATGATGATTTCAATTCTTCTGGGAAAATACCCAGAAAGGGGATAGCTGGGTTGAATAGGACCTCTAATCCTAATTTTCTGAGGAAGCTTCACACTGATTTCCACCGTGGTTTCATCAGTCTACATTCCCACCAGCAGTGGAGAAGGGTTCCTTTCCCCCACAGCCTCTCCAGCGTTTCTTATTGGTTGATTTCTTGATGAGAGCTATTCTTGCTGAAGTGAGATGGAAACTCAGTGTTGTTTTAATTTTCATTTCTCAAATAACTGATGATATTGAACATTTTTTCATATAGTTATTTGCCATTTGTATTTCTTCATCTAAGAAGTGTGTATTCATCTCAGATGCCCAGTTTTTGATAGGATCTTTGAATTTTGGGGTCTGAGTTTTCTTTTAATTCTTTATATGTTCTAGACAGAAGTCCTTTGTCTGAGGTACAGTTGGCTAAAATTGTTTCCCAATTCATGGGTTTTCTTTTCACTCTGTTGGTGATATAATTTAAAATTAAATTATGACTTCTCCCTTTTTCCTTGGTTAAAATAAGAGTTTGTAAGTTTTATTTTTTCAAAAATCACTTTAATTTTGAGTTTTCATAGTTTATTTCTTCTTTATTTTTGCCATCTTATTTTCTTCCTTATGGTAATGTTGCATTAAATGTCTCCTTTTTCTAGTTCCTTTGTAGCATTAGATCATTTGAGATCTTCCTTCTTTTTTAACATAAGAATTTATTGCTGTACATTTCCTCTTTAAAACTACTTTTATTGCAATTCATATCTTTTACATGCTTATAAAGATTTTTTGTTTCAAGGTATTTTTTAATGTCCCTTTTGATTTATTCTTTGAGCCACTGGTTGTTCAGCAACATATGCTTCAATGTTCACGTAGTGGTGAAATTTTCTAGTTTTCCTCTTGTTCAAGACACTTGATATAGTTGCAGTCATCCTAAACCATGGTAGACTTGTTTTGTGGCCTAACATGTGATCTGTGCTGTGAATATTCTATGCGTACTGGAAATGAATGTGTGTTTTGTTCATGATGAGTGGAATGCTTTGGAAACATCTGTTAGGTTCATTTTCAGTACTGGAGTTCAACCCCTGTGTTTCCTTGTTGACTTTTGGTCTGGATAATTCATCCATTGTTGCAAGTGGGTCTTGCTGTGTGTATCTTACATTACCATTACATCTATTACTATATACTGAGTGTCCTTATATTGGGTGTGTGTGTGTGTGTGTGTGTGTGTCTCTCTCTCTCTCTCTCTCTCTCTCTCTATATATATATATATATATTTGCAATTGATTTATACTATTCTTACCTATATTTATCACCTGCAAGTTAAAGCAGGAGAGGTTTAGTTGGGTTCCGAGTTTCAGAGTTATGAGTCCATGGTTTGCTGGCTCTAAGGCAGAAACAGGATGGTGAAACCATGTCAGAAGGAAGCTACTCACCTCATGGTGGCTGGAGATGAAGAGCCGGGGAAGAGCCTGAGAAAATGGGTCAGAAACTGGAGACACCCCAAGGGCATTCCCCTTTGACCCACCCAGGTACACCCAGAAGCGTGTTTTACTTTCCTCTCAAACCTCTCCCAACCCAATCAAGTTAATAATCAACACTAACAATCACATTATATTTCCTTGTTGAAGAACTGACTCCTTTATCATTACATGGTGACTCTGTCTCGTTTCCTTCTACAGAAGTATGGCTACCTCTCCTCATGTTTGGCTTCCATTTGCAGGGAACACCTTTTTTATACCCTTGTTTTCACTCTATTTGTATTCTCAAAGATGAAGTAAGTCTTGCGTAGGCAGCATACACCTGGCTTTTTTTATTTCTTATCCATTCACTTGCACTGTGTGTTTTTATCTGGTTTAGATAAGAGGGAGAGGAGGGGAGAGGGGAACGAAAGGGATCAGGATGCAATATGTTTATGCACCGTGATGAGTGCGTTTGTTATGTGTTGCAGCAAGAATATGGGATAAACAGCAGTGAGGGCCCAAACCAACGGTGTCAGACACTCAGTTGCTGGGGCCACTTGTAGGCACATGCATGGCAGCATCCAGCTTTTCCATGGAGGTGAGTGCTGGCATCAGAGGCAGTGGCCAAGGCCAGCTCTGGGTACGGATGTTGCAGTGATAGCAGAGCAGTGCCCATGTGCATGAATACAGGGCCCAGCTGAAGGCTGGGACAGGGTCAGGCTCTGTGTGTGGCCAGCTGCAGGACTGAGTTGAAGGTTGCACACCGGTGCACCTGCAGGTCCTAGCTGTTCGTGTGCGCATAGTGTGGGCGGTGGGGTTGGTGTGGGGCTAACAGCTAACCCACATGCAGCTGCAGGGTCCAGGCTAGCACTAGGCTACTGTGGAAGCCAACCTTGGGTGCGGGCACAGTAGTGAATGTCAGGTCTCTGCACCAGAGCACTGAGGGAGAAAGCAGCTGACTTCTGCCTCCAGGGCTGCTGAGTACCTGAGAATCAGCCTGTGCAGCTGCAATCGTGGGGACAGATGGGCCATGTCACTCACAGTGTATTCTCCTTGAGAAATATGCGGCAAGTCTTTCTATGCCCCAAGTTCTTCATTCCTAAAGTGAGAACCATAAGGACACCCTTGAAATACCATGATGGGATTTAATAAAACATAGGTAAATTCTATCACAGTCTTTGTGTAGAATCGATAATAAAGAAATGGACTTTCCTCCTCCTTCTCTTTTTCTTCTTCCTCATCCTTTCCTCTTTCTCCTTCTCCTTCTCCTTCTTCTCTTCCCTCACACCTTCTCCCACTACACACACTTCGCACCCTTACACTAGAGCCCTAACTTTCCTTGTTCTCCCTCCAGTTTCCCTGACATATTCATATCCACCCTTTAGCACTCTGCTCTGAGCTGTCATCTCCTTCCTCCCCTTTCTCTGTGCTCCCACTACTCTTTCATAGTGACTAATAAGTTGTCCTACATTTGCAGAATTTTCTGCTCCACTCTCAATATTATGTAGGGAGTTCCTGGAGGATCAGGCTTGTACTATAAATCTCATACTTCCATAACCTTGTTTAAGGACCTGACATGTTGTGAACACTCAGATGCTTCTGAAATTCTATTCTCAAACTTTTTTGTAGTCTTTCCTATGTGCCAAGGGTTTTAGAAATAATAACTTGTTAACTCTTACAAACACGCAGTGAGAGCCAGGTGTGGTGGCACACACCTGTAATCTCGGCACTAGGGGAGGATGAGGCAGGAGAATCAAGAGTTCAAAGCCAGACCGAGCTCCATAGTGAGATCAAGGGCAGTTTGTGCTACATAATGAGTTCAAGCCCAACCTTAGCTATACAATGAAACTCTGTCTCTAAATAGATACAGACATATACCAGTGAGAGGTAGGTGCTATTACATGCTTTCTACAAATGAGGAAACTGAGGCACAGGGAAGTTAAGTTGCCCAAGGTCACAGAGTGAGTAACTAGGAGAAGTGAGATTCCAGTGTGGTCTGTATCCCTCATTTGTGTCTGAGTCTAATACTGTCTGCCCTGGGGTAAAAATTATATGACTGTCTTTGAAGGGCTGTAGTGAAGACCATGATAGGTATGTGAACTTGTAAACTGCAAAACAGTGAATGAATATGGGAGATGAGTTTCTTGATGATGCTAAACATGTCACATAAATAGATGTCATGACAATGACTGAAATAAGACTGTAGAAAAATGGCCCTATAGGAATGTGATAGTCATCAGCAAAAATTTTGACCCTGATTTTAAATTACTGAAAAGAGAGACTACTACTCTTTGTTTATGTCCCATCAAAGAAATGTAATAAAGGGAATATAATGTAACGTATGCCACCTCCGGAGTGTGGTCCCACAGTCATTCTTCTGCAAGGATCTATTCTACTTGTGAGCAGCTGTTTAGAGCAGTTGAACTCTCTGATATGGCCCTAGAGAGAAAAAAAGTAAATAGCAGCTGCTTGACCTTCTCCTAAAGGAAAAAAAAAACAAACTGTGATCAGTTGGCCTTGATTGGTATGTTCAGAGTCAAGGAGCTTCTGATCAGTTTCTGTAACAAATCACTGTGATGATTGCTAACTGCTTACTAACATTACACACAAATCTTTTAGTGGGTCTGATGTGTGCTTTCATCTCAGCTCCACAAATACTCAGCTGTTGACAGCATGCACTGGTGCTGGGCAGTGTGACCCATGGGGACAAATGAGAGAAAGTGTTTCCTAGCATTTCCAGATATCACCTTCATCAGAGTTACCTGGTAGGTCTGAATCATGCAGGTTTGTGTGACCTAAGTGTACCTTGTGGTTCCAAGTCTCTGAGAGACGATTCTAAGAAGTTGTACTGGAAGAGCTCACCAAGGTGACTCAAGATTGCAAGGACAAAGTGAGATATAGTGGTCTTTTATAATGTCATAGAGGAGTGGGGTTGCTCTAGAACTCGACCTTTCCTGAAAGAACTTCAGGTTCTCTTTTTTGTGCTGTGATTAATCGATGTTTTTCACTGCGTAGGGAATAGAGATTGCATCTGCATCACAATAGAGTTATTCTCAAGCCTTTTTTGGCTCAGTTTGCATTGGTGATTTCAATTCTGCTCCTAGTGCTCAAAGGAAGGTTAAAAGAAGTAAATTTTCTGATGGCCAACATTTGAACGGATGATAAAAATAAGCCCTTCGGAGTAGTGCTTAAAGAGATGACGTGTTAGGCAGAGCCTTAGTCTATGCCTGAGTACAGCAGCTGTCCCCTAGAAATTATTTTTTTCAGACTTTTCAAAAGCTGCTTAACATAGGAGGGAAATGTTTATTTTTGAAGCCCTGTTAGGAGGTGCTGGTGCAGATAAGTCTGCCCCCTTTGGTATCTCAGAACAGTTTTTCGTGTCATTCATCACACCAGCATAACCGTAATTTGAAAATGCTGTCACTAACTAATCTCTTATAGTCACATACCACCCATGCTACTGCCAGAGCAAGCCACTCACTATACACTCAAGCGCCCTTGTGGAAGGTGTTTGGAGTCTATTCATTTGTCTAAGAACATGTGCACATGATCACGATTGCCCAATAGGGATGTTGTGTGCAATATGATGAGAAAAGTCTGACACTAAGAGAGCATTGACAAGGTGCAAAGGACAAGACTGTATCACTTCAGATGCCAGCTGCATGTTGGGGCATTCCTTGGCCCCCTGAATTTCTGATTTACTGACTGCTAATTCAGAAGAGAGTTTCCTGTGACTCTTTCAGGTTAGAAAATTCACTAGAACAACTCACTGAACTCAGGAAAGCACTATGTGCAGGGTTGTTTTATGATAAAAGACAAAATTCAGGACCAACCAAATGAATAGATGCATGGGGTAAAGACTGAGAGACTCTCAAACCAGAGCTTCTAGACCTTCTTCCCATGTAGTCAGGGCCTGCCACTCTCTTGGAACATTGATATGTTCTTCATCAGGAAATCACCTGAGCTTTGTGGTTGAGTTTTTTTTTTTTTAATTGCAGTTGTTTTACAAAAGCAGAAGATTTAGTAAATCTTTGGCTGTGTGAATACAGTCAATCTCTACCTTCTCTCTCTTCCTAACCAGTGGCTCAGCACCTCAACCCTGTAATCACGTGGCTGCTTTTTATGGCAGAACCAGCTCTCAGCTACAACCACTTCCTTCCCTTAAACTTAGATTAAGGACACCGTGAATAACAAAGGCCTTCCCATTATTTTGGGAATTCCAAAAGTGTGCCTCCATGTCAGAAATTCAGGACAATGACCAGACAAATTCTTAGCTGTACATCACCTTAATTTCTAGAAAGTTATAATTCAGATGAAGTGTAATTAGCTATTTGGACCAGATAAATGTCAGGAGGGAAATGACACTTGGTAACACCAGTCCAGACTCGTCACTTGACAGATGAGGGAACCGAGGCCAAAGGTGAAGGGAATTCTCCAGGTTAGTGATTAGGAAGCAATGGTGATAGAATGGGAATCAATCAGATTCAAGTTTTCGTATCTCAGGATCTCAGATCTTGGACAAGGATGAGAAACATGTCTTAAAAGGCCTACATATTCATGTGGAAAAAAGGGTTTGGAGGCAACAGAAACATGTGAACACATGTGTGAATGAGCATGTACAGTGTGCGAGAGAAGCTCCTTGTAGAGATTATTGGGCAGCTGCTGTCTAACTGGTTCATCCCAGGGCTGCCAGATGGTGAGCCAAGGGCTCTTTAGACCACATCTTGGGAAATTACTGAGATATAAAAGTTGAGATGTGTCACCATTTCCCCTGGCCTGTGGAAACCCTGTGATAAAAAGGAAATCAAAAGCCTGGGTTCTGCTTCTTTTCTCTCAGCTGCTGAGAAACGATGGGAAATCAATCTAACTTCTCCATTTGTATGAAAGGTGGAAGAGAATAATAACATTGTATTCTGGTACAATAAAAGATCTATAAAACATTTTGAGTCTGTGTGTGTGTGTGACACCAATAAGAAGAAATGTAATGAAAACAGTCAGTCATCCTGTAGTGATTCCAAGGCATGTTCCTTCTGCCTTTCTAGATTTAATGGCTGGTTGTTGGGATAATTTTTATGACCTCCACCAGGTTGGATAGTGTCTATCAGGGATGTCATTGTTATCCCTGTGTTAGATTAGAGACGTTTGTTTGAAATAAAAGGAGGATTTTAATAATACCTCAGAAAGAAAAAATATCTTTAAAAAGATACTCTGTAGCTAGATGACATTTTTTTCCCTTCATGTTCTTTCTTCATTCATTTCTAAATTTTTCTGGTCAAGAAGAAACTTTGGTAAATTTTCCTTGCTTCTCAGCCTTGTCTTTTTTAGAAAAGGAAAAATAAAGCCTCGGTCTCACTCTTCTCTCTGGAAGATTGCATCTACTCCTTGTTTTCTTCTTTTATTTTATTTTTTTATATTTTTATTTTTATTAGTCCATGTTTGCAGTATATGTTTTTATTGGGTTAAATAACCCTTAGTTATTGTGGGCTGATCAAGCCCACAATCTCCCAAACAAGCAGACAGTGAAGGCTTAAATAAAATGAGACAATGGAAATGATTGTAGGGCTCCAGGAGGGTCTCATTCTCTTACAGCATCTGATATTCTCTGGCTCTAGACCAAGACTTCTCTGGGCGCCCATATTTATTTGGTTTACAAACAAAGGTGGAAGGTACTCAAGAAAATGTGGACATCTAAGCAGGACCTCGGGAGAATTTTCCCTAGTCAATTATGTCAATTGGAAGAACAACCTTATCTGTAGGTTGGTATTTATTGTACGACCGTGGAGCCTACAGCTGCAGTCCCCTTTTAGTTAATTGGGGTTGAAGCCAAACATCCTCAGCTGTGGCCTTATCTTATCCTTTGAGATGTCAGAGCTTCACAGGCCAGTACAGGCCTCAGTGGTAACCAGTGACTCACAGAGGTTCACTTACTATGAGTCCACTGCCCATCCCCAGACAAGGTGCCTAAGCTTCAGACAACTCCCAAGTAAACATGAAAAGCCAATTGGTTAATATTAAATTCTGCTCAGAGCCACTTTGAAGTGGTCTCCAACAAGTTTACATTCTTTGTGGGGAGTGGGTGTCTGTACACAATACATCTTCATTCTTTCTCAGTCCCTTTTTCTCTCTCCCCAACTCTCCCTCTACCTCTGCCTTCCACTTTCCTGTGGCTCATCTTCAATCCAAAGCTGTCTCTGAGCTTCACACCAGAAGTACCTCAAGTTCTACAAACTTACATGTAGTCAAGTTCTGTATCTCCTCCTTAATCAAACTCTTCTCTTGGTTTTCTCAAATTACCAAATGGTGCCACCAGCCATGTAAGCACTCATGGTAAAAACTCAGACTCACTTTCAGAGATGCCTTTGCTGGCCTGGCCCGACTCTGTGCCAGCTCCATTTTGAGCATCTCTAGTCTGAATTTGTCTGTCCCTCTAATTCTGCTGCCTCAGCTCAGACACTCCTCACCTCTTACTCTCCCTTCTGTGATAGAGGCCTATCTAGTCTCCCTTCTTCTGACTTTGCCCCCTTCTCTGTTTGTCACCCATCAGGAGTCACAAATTCCCTGTGTCCTATTCAGCCAGGTGACCTGCAGTCAGGAATGGTATTGCATGAATGAAGTGGTTATGAGGGCATTCTTTGGCTGATTATATTATTAAACAACAGAACACTTTGACAACTTACTTGCACATCTGGGTCCAGCACCAAGTTCTTTTTACATATCTGCATGTCAATGAATTATTTAACCTAACTTACAGCAGGGTCCAAATACTTCCATTCTACGATTTTGGCAGTTCGTGAACCTGGTCCCCAAAGGTGGGAACATTTGTGTTTATTATTGTGGGCCTATCAGCTAACTAACTACCAAATACAGGGCGCTTGAGTTATTGTAGACCGTATAAATGCAGTGATATGCTCCCTTGTTTACTTGATAGCTAGAGAGACCCTCAGAGAAAATGTAGTAGAATCCTTTCATTCTTAAATGTAGGCACCAGGGCTGAAAGGAGGAAGCAGAGCCTGTGTGGCTGGGCAGTTCTGGTGCCTCTCGTGCCCCTGTTTGGTTTCTTGCTGTAGAATCCCTGGACTTTTCTTTGGTCTGCTCCAGACAACAGTGCAAAGTTGAGTTTCTTTGGCTTTCACCATGTAATGAATTGAGTGATGGTCACAATAACCATATTTCAATTCCCTCTTCCTACCACCACTTCTTAACCAAAGGCCACCTCCCTCTGCTTACCAGCCTGCATCCACTGAGTTTGTAAGTGTTTCAGATCTTTTGACAACCTCAGCCTGGGTCTTAGGCATCATCCTTTGTCCTCTTTGTACCATCTCCTTCTACAGCCGTCATCTTGTTTACGCAGGAGCTTGGAGAGAGCGAGAGTGCTCTAGTCACTGCCCACCCCGTCCAATTCTTTGTTCCAAATAAGGTTAAGAGCGGTGATGCTCTTCTCCAGATTTTGCTGAGGGCCTAACTATATCTGTTTTTGTCTTTTAGAAACTGCTTTCTTAGCATTGAGAGGATGAGACACATGGGACAAGCTATTTTTTTCTAGCGAAGGAAAAAAATCCCTCAGTATAGACATCTTTTACCAACATGAGAGCATTAGGAAATGTTTGTTTTTGTTACTTTCATCTTGTAAAATGTTATGTTTTACTCTTGTGGATGCACCTGGGGCCCAAAGGAGCAGGAGACACAATTTTATGCTCTTTGGCCTCAAGAGGAGTTGCTCTCTCCTGCCCTGCCCCTCTGTGCTCTCTCCCAGCTCCGAACTCTGCAAGCCCCTAGCGTCTGTGCACCTGGGCCCACCATAAGGCACAGCTGTCTGAAGAAGCCACACAAAACAGCCACAGGGATTTAGAACAATGAGATGTTTGCTCTTTTGCTGTGGTGCCCACAGCGTGGTGGTGACCGGGGCTCCCTGAATGAGCAGATGAATCCGTCTCTTTTTAGGATCCAAAGAAAGAGCTGAGGTGCTCTTTTCTACCAAGTCCGAATTGTCCGCCTACCTTCGCACACCCCATTCCTTGCACCTCACACTGGGTCTGGTCTTCAATGCTCCTCATTGCCCACCATACCCATGTGCCACCAGGCAGCCTCGCGTGTCTACACATCCCTTTCCCACTTGAAATACTCACTACTCTCCAAATGTGAGATCGTAAGTAGCGCTTTTCAAAAGTGTGGCCCCTAAACCCTCATCAGTAGCCTCACCAAGGCCTTTGTTAAGATTGAAGATGATCAGACCCCACTCGAAATCTCTGCATAAGAAACTCAGGGACAGGGACAGCAATCGCTGACCCAGTAAGCTCTCTAAGGGATTTGGGTGCACACCCAAGTTTGAGAACCTCTACAAGTCCGGCATATTCCCAGTGAGCACCATCAAAGGTCCCATCCAGTGGACCTTATGTAAGATACAGTGGTCCAGGCCTGGCTCTCAGGAGGGCTCTGTACACCACGCCGTGACACTGGCCCTGTTTTTATTTATTCTTTTCTTGTCTTTTTGAGATAGGTTCTCACTATGCAGTTCAGGCTGGCCTTGAGCTCACTTTGTAGCCCAGGATGGTCTCAAACTTGTAACAATCCTCCTGTGTCAGCCTCCTAAGTGCTGGGATTACAGGTGTGTGCTACCATGCCTGGCACCTATTTATTCTGCAGAAGCTTATCAAGAAAACCCCAGACTTTCCTTAACACAAGAAATATGGTGGGTGAGTTTTAGAAATTACACAAGTTTTGTGTATATGCAGTGTAATTAAAGAACACAGAAAGTATTTAAATGTTTACATTTTAAAGAGTTGTTGCAGTAAAAGACATATTGTCATGATTGTTCCTCAAACTACTCCCCCCACTTCAAATATACTTACTGCATCACTCTTGCCAGTTTTGAAGCAGTTCTGGAAGTCCTTCTTTGGGGTTATCTTTAGTTGTGCTGTTGTGGGTGCCTCCGTGTTTTGAATAGATTAAAAATGTTCACCTTTCCCGATCATTTTGACTCTGGGAAAAGAGCCACAAGTTGCATGGCCATATCCAGTTGATGAGGTGGATAAAGACACACTGTAATGATTTTCCAAGCCTGTCTTTCCATTGGATGGTGCTTCACAGCACCCTTCACTGTATTTTCGATCACATTTCAGGAAAACACTCAGGAAAGAGGACTTCCAGAACTGCTGCTGAAGGTGGCAAGAGGGATGGGAGAGGTACATTCAGAGTCAGAGGGAGGAGTCTTTTAAGCGGGATCTAATGACCATATGTCTTTAGCTGTAATAAATTTTCAAAATTTAAATATGCACTGTGTATTTTACTTACACAATATATAGCTATATACTGGAAAAGAGGGAGGTTTAAGAGAAACAACCAGAAGATAGAAACTGTCCAGTGATCTATAAAGAACTAAAAACACTGAGTGGGGGACAGAGACTGCCAACATGAGGAACAGTCTGGTGTGATGATTAAAAACATATGCTCTGAAACCAGCTTGGCTTCATCCTTTGTGTCTGCCATTTACTAGCTAGGGGAGTTATTTCCTTGCTCTTCTGTTTCTCCTTGGCTTCCTCATCTACAGAATGGGAATGATAAAGGTGCACACCCCATAAGGTTTCTGTGCAGGTTCATACCTTGGAATCGATATGAAGCATTTAGTGTACAGCAAGAATTCCTACTTCGTACATATATTTTATTGTTTTGCTTTTACTAGGGTTATAGCACCTGGTATAATTGAACAGCTGGAAGTGGATGCAACCTTATATAACCCCTCCTCAGACATTTTACTCAGGATGGAGTAGCTTTGGAAAGCGTGTGGACCATGTACCCAGCTGGGCTTAGTGGAATTGCTTTGTATTGGCTACCAGTATAGTGCTGAAGCTTAATGTGGAAATAATTCCAGTGTTTGGTCCTCTGGTGGATGTTTGAATTCAGCTTGCTGCAAACAGAGGAGCTAGTCTTGCCTTATTCACAGCTTCTAGCCAGGCAGTCCACGTAGGCTACAACTTCTCTGCATGTGGAAACATTCCAGAAGCTGGAATGAAGCTTTTCATCATTTACAGGCAGCACGCACTGGAAAACAGTGAGAGCATGAGATCACATTGCATCCATTGGTGCTGAGGCATTCTGCTCAGACAGATACTAGGAGATAGCTTTTTATGAACTCAATTTTAGCGTTTCCTATTCTTTGAAGTGGTTGTATCTTCCCATTAGAGGTAAAAGACAGTATATTGAACTAGCTAGTGAAATGATTAGAAAAATATTATTCATAGTGAGGCAATTGGACAGTCAGTCCGAAGAGAAGGGAATTCTCTCTGTGAGTGCGTATAAAATGTTCCTGGGTGTAATTCAAGAACTCTGGGAGGCTGAGGGAGGAGGATCTCAAGTTTGAGCCCAGTTTGAGCAACTTAGCAAGACCATGTCTCAAAAAAATGTTTCTAAAGGGCTCAGATGTAGTTTAATTCAAAGACCCTCGATTCAATCCCCAGTGCATGGGAGAGTGGGGGAGGGAAGAGGGAGGAGAGGAGAATAGTGTGGAAAGAGAAAGAAAAAGAAAAAGAGGAGAAAGATAAGATGCTGACTAGAGCTAAGAAAGCATCCCAGTATATCTCTGAGCTGGCTGGGACACAACTTCCAAAGTCTCTGTATGTCCTAGCCATCTATAAGAAAAGAGAGGAGTCATGTCATCTTGATCCCGACCAGTTAGTGTAAGTGCTAGGCTCAGGTTTACTTACTGAATGAGATTCAGTCAAGCCTCAGTGTAAGAACTGGGCTTTAGTTTTCTAGATTATAGCTTGAGGTAAATAAGGTGCATGGAGTCTGTTTGGCACACCACCTGTAGTATGTGTTGGGGTAGTGGAGTTCTTTCAGAATGCAAGGTCAAGCCATCTCTGTGGTACATTTTAGGCTGTGATCTGCAAGGCAACCTGTCACTAGCAATAGCAAATGCAGGCTGCAGATGAAGGATGTATGACACTAGAAAATCAGAATGTCCAAAATATATTGCATTAGTTTCCTAGGGCTGCTAGTAACAAAACACCACAAGCCGAGTGGATCTAACATCATAAATGTATAGTCTCAGTCCCTGCAGCTGGAATCAAGGTGTTGGCAGAATTGGTTTCTGCTAGGCTGTGAGACAGGATCCATGGTGGATCTCTAGCTTCTAGTGTCTCACTGGCAATCTTTTCTGTTTCTTACGCCCGTGTCTGCCTTTGTATTTGCCTGGTTTACTCCCTGTATGCATGTCTGGATCCAGACATCTCCTCTTTATAAGGTACCAATATACTGGGTGAGGACCTGCTCTGGTGACTTCATTTGAATTTGACTACCTTTGCAAAGATGCAGTCTCCAAATAAGGGTATATTTTGAGTCACTGAAGGTTTGAACTTCAGCATATGAATTTTTTAACTCACATAAAATCATTCCACTCTGGTTTGTCCCATAGGCTATGAAACGGAGAGAGGCGTGGAGTATATGGTTATGCAGAAAACAAAGACCTGAGGAAGACACTTACTTCAATTCTGATGTGCATTTTGACTGGTCCAGGCTTTTTTGTTAGTTTGTTTTGATTTTTATCAGTACATGTTTGTGAGCTATGATTTCGATCACTGTGGAAAGTTCAGACATATACTTAACACATCTTAATTTCTTTACGTTCCTACCCTTATCTCTTAGTCCCCTCCCATTAGAAAAAGCTCTATTTCCCTGTTTCCTGTCGTCTACCTTCGTCTTGCTCTTCAATTTATTTATACTTTGGCTTTCAGACATAAGAGAAGCCACGAAGGGTGAAGAGACATGGGAGAGAATGGGAACATTTTTTGTGCCAGCTTTACCTCAGACAAAGGATAGATATCTGTGCACACTTTCTGAGGCTTATTTCTGTTGTATAGAAAAGGGTCTTGGAATTTGTTATGGGCTGTGTCTAGATGTGCCCCCGAAGCCTCATATGCTTATTGATTGGATTTTTTTTAAAGGTGACTGGATCTAGGGTGTGTGAATATGGATCAAGGGTGTATGATAACAAAATCCACTGATTTGTTTAACATAGATGTGCGTGTGGGTAATGGAAAGACCCACCCTGGGTGTGGGTGTTATCAGCCAATAGGCTTGGAGCCTAAATGGAATAAAGGGGAAAGTAAGGATCAATGCTGGTGCCTGCTATGTTGCGGACTGTTTTGTTTTTCCTCTGCTATGTCTGTCTCTTATGCTGTCCTGCCTTGGCGCCAGTCAGCTATGAATTGAAACCTTTACATACTGTGAGCTGAAATAAAACTTCCTCTTTTAACTTTTGGGTGTAGGGTGTTTTGTCCCATCAATAGGAAAAGTAACTAAGACAGTGTTGCTCTCTTAGATTTCTTTTTACTCTAGTCTTCCAGGATAATGCACCTCTTCCTCTGAGCTTCTCCTATCTTGCTGTGGAAGTCTTATATTACCATCCTTGCCCTTTTGGGTTATAATGATGTGAGCTGGGCTAGGAGTTCCCCAAACACGGAACTCCAGTCACTCATCACAAAGGAGAAAGATCAGATTCATGTTTTTATTTGAATTGTTAAGAGTACTGGTATGGCCCTTTGGCTTAGTAGGTTTGATAATTTTCCACTAGGGCCTTCGTTCACCTCTTCTTTCTCCACACAAATAGGTTTTGTCATAGCGTAACCTCTCTGGTCTGATTTCACCTTGAATATGTCACCCTGAGTGACCCCGGCCCTCTGAGTTTGAGCTTAGGACCTTGCTCTCATTTTGTCCTTAGTGGGTCACACACAATTTTCACAATCAGTGCAAATCATGGCTGCACTGCTGAGCTGAGTGGTGTCTGTTGACCTGCTTAGTGTCCAGGGAAGATGGATGGCCACACATTTTAGAAGTGAGTTTTGCTTCTTGATCTGTTTTTCTAATGTCTCCTAAGTGTAGGTACACTGAGAGCATTCTTCTTCAAGAACTGTAAGCTCACTGTCTCTGTATCCTGGGTAAGGTACTTTCACCTCTCTAAGCATCTGACTCCTCATGTATAAAATAGTTAATAAAAAGCTGTTCCCTTCTTAGTTTGTAAAAATGGATGCAGGTGAAGTGGTGGGTAGCAGGCAAAGGACTCGACATGCGTTTATCCCTATCATTGTGGGGGTGATAATAGCATCTCCTGGTATTCTTGAAAACATGTAAGTTTTCACAATAAATTATATGATAATCTTATAAAATTATGAATATAGACGTTCTTTTATCATTCATGTCACCTGCTTTCTTAAATAGTCACATGTATAATTTTTGTAAGTATATGTTTGTGATACATAATTCCTTGTGGACAATTGGTACACATCCATGACACTTTTTCATCCTCTTTAAGCCTCCCAATCTTTTGGTCCCCTTTTCATTTGAAAAAGATATAACTCTGTTTCCTTTTGTCCATCTTTGATTTTGCTCTTTAATGTATTTATAAGTTGGGTTTCTTATTTAAGAGAAACCACACAATATTTAAGCTCATGTGTCTGATTTATTATCATTCTAAGGTACATTTTCCATTTCCCTACCAGTGACTCAAATTTATAGTCTTTACATTCCTCTGGTACTTCCTTGTGTAAAAATACCAAATTTTCTTTATCCAGTCACTTATTGATGACATATATTTCACTTCCAAAAGGATTTTCTTATTTGCTGACCTGAAGAATGAAATACTCACCCTAGTATGAGTGTTCTACCCATTTTCATATATGTAATGGAGGTCAGAGCCATGGTGTGGCCCAGGTAGACCCAGTTGCTTCTCAGTCCTAGGATTGTGCCAGGCCTGACCAGGGCTCAGACTTTCAGCTGCTCCACTGCCTTACTCCTCCCACCCAACTGTGTCCCCTAGACTGTCTGCAGGGCAACACCCACTTCTGCAGTTTGTTCTTCACTTTGTGCTCTGAAAGGCAAGCACTCAGATCTTTTCCATTTTGAGGATAAAACTGCTAATCACAGTGGCAGACAGATGATGGTAAAAAGAATAAAAATATCTTTCACTGAGTGAAAGATCCTAGTTGTGCATCACCCAGAATTGACATTGGAATGAGTTGGAGTCAAAGATTGGGAAATTTGAGAAGAGCTCTGTATGTAGTTTCATGAATGTTGGTTGTCTACTATTATACATAACTAGCAGTTTCTGTGTGGTAATGTTCTTTGCACTTTCTTTACTAACAGTGCAGAAATATTTGTGGTTCCTCCCCTTCTGGAGCTCCTCAAGACAGTCAGCTAGCATGAGCTTGTTACCTATGGCAAGTAAATCATTGAGGAGAGCACCTTCTCCTGACCAGGAAGCTCGGAAAAGTGTTTTACCTGGATTTGCTCATAGGCAAATATTGCCCATCTGTTATGGTTGATACATTGTGTCAACTTGAGGAGTCTAGAGGTTTGGCTGAGTGACTCAGCAGTTGTAAAACTTGGGGTAAAAAGGACATGCCCTTACCCTTCTGGGATGTTGTTTATTGTGTTAATTTGGGAAGTTTAAAAGGTTAACTATGTGACTCAGAAGGGAGCTGGGGTGCTTATTTGTATTCATCCTGAACCTGTGGAAGAGGAGGGCATGGAGATTCTGTGAGTACTACACGCCCCCTGGGTGGGGGCAGGCTGTTTACAAGGTAAGGGAGAGAAAGAGGCTGTTTGCCTGCCATTCCACACATTTGCTGGTTGTTTGCTGCCATGAACAGTTTTACCTCTGCCATGTGCCACTCTGCCTCTGAACCAGCCAAATATGGACTGAAACCTCCACAAACTGTAAGCTAAATAAACCTTTCCTTCCTTCATTTTGAGTGTTGGGTATTTTGTCTCAGCAATGAGAAAAAAGTAACCAAGACACTGTCTAATGTTTAATTCCCTATCAAGATCTATTTCAAACATTACCTTCTTCCAAGACAGCCTTTGACTGGAGGTTATTGCTCATCTGCTGCACCTCTTTTATGCATGCTTCTCATTTCTGGTGTATTGACATATATTAGAGTCAGTGCCTTGTCTTCTTTTATACCCAGCATGCATTGCATTAAACCTGGAACAGTGCAAGAACTCATGAGATGTGCACTGAAGTTGAGCTGAGCAGGGGAGACAAAGTGAAAGAATTCAGTGGATCATAGCCAGTCCTTTGCTCCCAGTAGAATACTTGACACTCTTCTTATTGCCAAGGGCTTGAAACTTTCCTTGTATCTGAACTGCTTACTTCTATGGCCTTCATAGGTTTCATAGCAGCAGATAAGCTCAGCAACTGAAATATTTGTGGGAATCTAATCTAATTGGTTAATAAAGGGGACAAGAAGATGCCAACACAGTTTTTTTTCCTCTTATGTTTTCTCAACAAGCTTGTTTGTCTTATCATTTCAACAGTTTGGTAAATAACTGTGCCTTCTCAGTAATCTGCCCTTTTGTATTTTCAGCAGTGAAATGTGATGATTAGTCATGGATAAAGCTGTACACATCCTTCTAAGCTGCTTGGCATTATGTGTGCAGGAGTTTGAGGTAAATAGAAATGACTACCCAGTCATCAATGTAGAGCAACAATTTTAATGTGTTCATTGACTCGGAGTTTTTAGGTTCGCTCATACCAGTTTTTTTAAAAAAAATTCTGATATTTGCAGGATTCATTTATATTGAGAAAGAGAACTTCACTTTTAATACATTTATAACAAAATCCAGAGTTGTCCTCAAAGGATTTGGTCTAAGAGTTATATATTGGAGGGGTGGCCTGTTTTTATAACCCTTTTTCACTCCCTCCCAAGATCTTCTCCCAACTATGTGGCTCTCTGGAACACAGAAGACCTCTGCATTATTTCCTGTCTTCATTATACTTCTGCAAATTTATTATAGGAGATCATTGGACCAGAAGTCAAAATAGATCCTGGTTCTGATAGAGGTTGGTGTTTAACCTGTTATAATGTTAAGTAAGACATATTGTGTCCCTTTCCCTAGGTCTTGGTTTCTTTTATGGTAAAATAAAAGAATTTGCCTATGTGGGATGCTGGGTAGGGTGATCCAAAAGACTGACTGTTGTATTTAGTGTACTATATAAGCAAAAGTTATATATTCCTTTAAAATTAACATCATATAATGCTAGCATACTGTGAACATGGACTTGGTTAGCTTGAGTTCTTAGATAATACAGTCTTTTTCTTATTGTTTCTTTTTTCTTGTAATTTGCTAAGAAACTGACTGCTTATACTGTACAGGAGCCTTCTGTTTCCCACCTAATATGTGTGGAAAGTCTGCCCATTTGCCTTCTCATGCGATCTTTATACAAAGCATGTGAGGTATCAGAAGGGTAGTTTGTGTCTGTTTTCATCAGAAGAAAGAGCTGAAGCTCCTAGAATTGTCCAAAGACAAACAGTTGGTGAGGGTTGAAGAGTACTTCCATCTACTTTTTCAGTGCTTCTTGTCACAAACTGATTGTGAAGAAACTGGTGATGTGGGAACACAATCAATTCCTGGGATTTCTTTTGAAATCTCAGCTAATATTTTTGTTTATTGATTGTTAGATTTCATTTTTCTAATGCAGAAGAAACAGAAAATGAAATATGGTCTTGAAAGATTCCTTTAATGCTTCACGTGGTTTCCTGACCTCCATTTTAGTCACATACAGTACATTCTACTGCTAGCATTCTTCTGTTTTTGTAAAGCATCACTCAGTTTTTTCTGTTGCCTTCTTAGAATCTCTGTAAGATCATCTAAATGCCTTCACTTGGATATAAAACCATCCATAATTTAGTCATTTCCTTCCTCAACAGCCTCTTGTCTTTCTGTACTATGTATTTGTTTGTTGAAAGGAAGGAGGGAGGAGAAGAGGACATAAAGAGATGTAAGATGTTATATCATGTACTAAGTCCCAATGATGAATGGAATCATCAAGTATTCAATGAATCACTAATAAAAAAATAAAGAAATCTATTTTCACACTGATGACGTTCCAGATTCCATGCTAGGATGGAGATAAATACTGGGAAATGAGATAGGCTAAGGTGACCCTGCCTGAAACAATTGTCCACTATGTGGCTGAATCAAACGTCACAAGTTTGTACCTACTCAGCTCAGATTGCCCTTCACTTCAGCCATTGTCCCTCCACCTGGGCAACACCCACTTGCTTTCAGACCTCCGTTTCTATCCCCTTTATGAAGCGTTTCCCGAGACTAGAGACTAAGGGGGGACCAATCTACACTATCCTTTTGACATCCATTGTACTTTATATACAGTATAGCTACTTAACACAATGCTTTAGCCATTCTCATGGGTATACGGCTGAAGATTCCTTGAAGAAAAGGTGTTCAGTAAAGATTTATTTGGGGATTTAATAGTTTGTGAGTTCAAGTACTCCACAATGAACAAATTTTACCCAGGAACACAAGTTAATTAACACGTTAATTTATTGTGTTGAATGTATGGCCAAGCCACCTGAATGCACCCAATCTTGTCCCATTTACTGTGCTGATACTCTTTTAGATTGATCTGCCTGTAAATATACATATCTATATGTCTATATATGTATACATATGACTGTATATTAGTGTATATACACATATATGTTGTATATCATTTATACTATTTACACATTCATAATTAATATTTATACTATTTACACATTCATAATTATTAAAATGTTATTGTGTTCACAAGGTGTCCGTATGCTATTGATTTTTCAAACATCTTTGGTCTCAGAAAATCTACATGCTTCAAATTTATTGAGAATTTTGATGAGCCTTTGTTTATGAGAGTTGTACTACTGATATTTATCTTAACAGAAATTAAAAATGAGAAATTTAAATCCAATTATTAATTCACTTCAAAATAAGTCATAAAATAAGTG
Organism: Dinomys branickii; assembly: GCA_004027595.1. Taxonomy (NCBI): domain Eukaryota; kingdom Metazoa; phylum Chordata; class Mammalia; order Rodentia; family Dinomyidae; genus Dinomys; species Dinomys branickii. Next base: position 3,253 of record PVLD010006405.1, on the reverse strand, counting down.
ATTGCATGCTGATATAAACTTCTTTCATTAATATAGCTATATTTTTCAAGACAACTTAATGTGAAGAAGAGTATTGCTTCACATTTTTTAACAAATATCTTTTAATGTCAGGTTTAATAGGAAACAGAGGGATTCCCACATCTGCAACTACATTCAAACAGTAACAAACTTATTTTGGTCAAAGTATATTAAGAAATCCAGCCTCACATAGATACAAAGTTGGAAAATGGAGGAGCATCCCAATAATCTTTTCAAATAATTGCATATACTTTAGTAAACTATAAAAAACTCAGCAAATGATGATTTCTGACAGGACTATGTAATACGTGGTATATTCTCAATGTGAATGAACATTATCTAACTTTTTGAATTATATCATGTGAATCACATCACACTTTTTTGCTTCCATGTATAGTTGCTTTGGGTCAGAGTATATTATGATTCTTGACTATCCATTTATCTATCTATCTGCTATCATAGTCTCATTTTACCTCTAGTCTACCATTGCAGTGCCTAGTCTACCATTTCAGTGTCAATCATATCGTTGATACTTTCAAATTTTCATTGTCTGATTACCTATTAGGTGAAATTACAGTACCAATGAAGTTGAAGAGAACTGATGATGCACTCTGCTTGGGATCACCGTATGTGAGACCATGTCTGCACTGAGCACCCATATTAGACAAGTCTCTTTCCTTTCCCTAGTTATCGCAGGTATAAATAAAGACTTCTATATCTATAGGCAGATCAATCTATCTAAAAGTGCATCAAAACAATAAATGAGACAAGATTAGGTTTACTTAGGTGGCTTGGCCAGAGACTCAACACAAAGTATAGCTATGAAATGTATAGCTATTTTAATAAAGTATGTTTATATCAGCATTCAGTCATTTACTTTGAAGACTTTCAAACTTCCAAGGCAGCTTCCAGCTCTAATAGTTGACTTTTTATTCAAACTTACAATCCTGTGTTCCGTGAAAAATGAGTGAGTCCTATGTTTCCTTAGACTACTTTTTTGTGTTATACTTTAAGAGTGTTAGAAGTTGGGTCATAGCATTTAAATTTATGTTTCGCTTACATCTGGACTCACACAAGGGCTGAGAAGAAAGCTTGTAAACTTTTCTGGAAATATTCTGACTGTAAATGAGCACCCCCCCCATATTTTTCGTGATTTGAAAGTGATAGCAAAGATGGTAAATTCTTTGTTGCTTCCTCCAGAAAGTAGGTAGGATGAAAATAAATTTCTAAATTAAACAAAACTGAATAAATTTTTAAATTAAAACTGAATAAAATTTTTAAATTGAACGAAACAAAATAGATATAAATATCAGGCTTTTAAATGATACTAGAATAGAAAGATTATTGGTGGCCTGGGGTATAGCTCAGCAGTAGAGCAGTTGCCTAACATGTATGATACCCGAGCTTGATTTCCAAAACTGAAGAAGAAAATAAAAGAAAAAAGACATTTAAAATGAGAAAATGTCATGGCCTTCCTTTTCTAAGTATTTGTTTTATTGTTATCAAATTGAATGCTAAAGTTTTGGATTTATTTATTCCTCCAAATCTTTATGTCTTCCATTTCACAGATAGATAGCCTATACTGGCTTTGTTTTAATTGCACACAAAATGAAGATGATTTCCTAGTATATTAAAATTTGATGTATGAACCCAGCCAAAACAGTGAAACAAACAAACAAAAAACTCTATCAGGACCTTTGATAATTCAATATCACCATTCCTTATTATAGTTTCTGTATGAAAGAACTTCTTCTTCTATTAACTTAATTCAATATCTTGTATCACAAATTGTATCCTAGATCCTGGTCACAGCTATTTGAGACCATAGACAAAGCATGTATCTTTAGTGATTTTAGGATTATCATCTTTGGTAACAACATAACAATCTGATTTTTCACTTTGGCTTATCTGTGGTTCAAGCTTGATTCCCTTCCTTTTTCTTAGAATTATTCTTAGAACTATGACTAGCTTGATATTTTCTTCATATTTAATCAACATTGAGATTCTGTGAAGAGGAATTATATCTAATTTATTTTCTTCCACCCATCTCAGTACTAGAACATGGCAGGCATTTAGGAAATATTTGCAATTACCTGGATTCTAATAAAAGGCTCAGACTTGCTAACGCAGAAATCACATTTCTGATTACCCTTAGTAAACTGTGATCCTAATTATGTTACATTTTTAGGATGAATGCGCCAATAATTTCACTGAACTCCAAGTGAGGGTCTGGAGAATTCCTTTGGCTTCCTTGTGCTTTTCTTTTGTTTTAATTAACTGTACAAAAACTAAGTGCTAATAAAATTTTCAAAACGAAACATTGTTTGAGTGTATATTGGATTCTTTTTTTTTATTTTTATTTTTATTTTAGAAACATAAAAGTACAAAAACATATTGACAAACAGACACCAATTATCATAAAAAATAGTACAATCACAACTAATCTATAGACAAGGTGATATGGTCTCAACAGTGGTCATTGCTTTATCCATTGATATCTTCGAATTGTAAATGTATGAACCCATATACAGACATGCAAATTTAGTCAGACAGTTAATCCTTTCAACAACAGAAAAAAAACACAAAAACCAAAAATCCAAAGACAAGAAACAAAACAGGCATACAACAAAAACAGCATCAACATCAACAACAACAACAACAAAAAAACAAAACAAAAAAAAAACACCGCTTGTTGCCGCTTTACATATTGATATCTTCGAAGTGTGTGTTCAGGATAACACATACAGATATACACGATTAATCTAATATCCTGTCATCGATTATTGCTTAGCATTAAGTGATATAATACAATAGTAGAGCCATGTTAGCCCTCCTACATATATGTATATTCATACATATTCCTATATACATACATACATTTTTGTTTTTTTCTTTTCTCCTTTCCTTCGTCCGATCTGTTCTTTGTTTTTGAACAGATTTCCTTCATGACTCTTAGTTTATATTCCCACGCTCGGGTTCTTACACCAGTGATATAATACGTTGCCTGCACATGTATCGCGGATTTATTTCACTTAGGAGTATGGACTCCAGTTTTGTCCACTTGCCTACAAAGTTCCCAAAACTGTCTTTCTTTATAGCTGAATAATATTCCATTATATAAAAATGCCACAATTTTTTAATCCAGTCTTCTGTGGATGGGCACTTGGGTTGCTTCCACATTTTAGCTATTACAAATTGTGCTGCTATAAACATGGGTGCACATATATCAGAGTGA